>NCQV01073462.1:0-26872 GCA_002740545.1 Lophocereus schottii
CACCCTCATCACTGCCCTCCTCACTCTCGTCACCCTCATCAAGCTTAATAGCGGTGTCTAACTGCTCCCCTCTGGGAAGAACAGTGGTCCTAATAATGCGCCCGTCGCAATTCCAGTTTCGCTTGTTGGCGACCGTGGTGCGCTCAAGGTTGGGGAAGTTGAAAAGGATGTACCTAATGGTGTCGCATTGGGTATCTATGATGTGCATGTGGTGAAGGGTACCAAGGTCGAGGTGACCACCCAGAAAATGGGGCTCGAGAGCAGAGAGTCTCGAACCGTGGCCTAAGGCAATAGCAATGGTGGTAACAGTACCGCCAATGCCGAGAACATTCCGGTTACTGGTCTTGGCTACTTCCGCCAAGTGGCGGATGATAAAGGCCCCCGTGTCAAGAGGGGTATCGAACAGGGCGCACCAAATAATAAACAATTCAGCCTTACGACAACCATTGTGGGTGTCGTTGTGGCTGAATATAATGTTGGTCGTTAGGCGCTGAAGGTACCGTATGTTGACATTACAAAGGTCGGTAGCCTTCGCTTGTCGAGGGTCAAAGACCCTGGGTCTCCCCCACCGATCAAAATACGCCTTCCGTTTGGAGCATGTAACGCTCAACCAAATGGGGTCAGGTCGCCATAAAGAGGGCACATCTCTATATGCCCCATCGACCACCGGGATTCGCAAAAGATTATTAAACATTCTCAGACTCATCCGGTGATCAATGTTAAACATTCGAAAATAAATGGTGACTTCCTGACCATTAAAACCACCATCCTAGTCAATAACTAATGAACTCAAGAACTCAACTATGAGGCGGTCATAGGATGTGCATCGCATGTTTATGTATTCGGTCTATCCTAATCTATCAAGGAGGGTCAACAAATCATCTAAAAGTCCCAAAAGAGCGCAAGGAATCAGCATGAAAAAATTTTTGTTCACTAGTGTTCCTAGTGACCAAAAGCTCATATCGGGACTTTTGGTCATCATTCACAAATTGCAAACCCCTAGTGCTAGCAGGTAAAATAAGAGGGTAAGCATCTTTTGTACCTTTAGCAGAAGTAGGAGCAGTTGAAGAGGGAGTTGCCCTTGAGGATTTCTTGGGGAGGGATGGAGCCTTGGAAGTCTCTCCGGTTCATTTCCTGCCCATTGTTGAAATAATGACAGATCTGGACCCAAGAGGAGGTGAAAAGAGCAGGAGTAGGGTCAATTTCACTCTCAACAATGGAGGTTTTGGGTTGTAGAGAGAGAAAGTAAGATGGGGTTTGAGGACTTTGAGATGAAAAGGGGAGGAATTGGTAGGGTAGAGTGAATGGGGGTGGAAAGGTGGAAGAATTTGGCAAGAAATTAAGAGAATTTGAGAGGTTAAAGTGGAAGATTGAATGCTGATGGAGAGAGAGGGAGAACGCGCAGTAGAGAGAGAGACAGAGGAGGGAGGTCGAATGGAAGAGGAAGGAGGAAGAAGGAAGAAGAGGAAGAAGTCGGGCATTTCGGCAGTTTTTAAACTGGCACGGTCGTGCCTTCCGACACGGTGACCCCGTGCCATTTCTCTGCCCGGCCCTATTTTTTTTATTTTTTTATTTTTTTTTGTTTTTTTTTGTGGAAGAGTTTTTAAGGTCGTACGGTCGTGCCTAGGGGCACGGTTACACCGTGCCAAAGCTCTGGTTCCATGTTCCCCTTTTTTTAAAAAAACCAATAAAGCTTGGGTTGCCTCCCAAGAAGCGCTTGTTTAAGGTCCCGAGCTTAACCGTTAGGGTCCCTAAGAAGGAGGGACATCGAGGAGAGCACATGTGACTTTCCCCTCAAGAGACTCACCGGCAATGTGGTGTTTCAAGCGGGACCCGTTCACCTTGAGCGAGCCGATGGTTTCATTGCCTATTTCGATGGCCCCATATAGGCAGACCTTAAGCAACTTAAAGGGACCAGACCATCGGGAGCGAAGCTTCCCAGGGAAAAGCTTCAAGCGGAAATTGAAAAGTAGAACCAAGTCACCTTCCTGAAACTCACGGTGGTGCCACCGCTTAGTTCGCTCCTTGTAGAGCCGAGAACTGTCATAGGCATCCAAGCGAATCTCCCCAAGTTCGTTCAGCTACAACATCCTCTTCTCTCCCGTGGACTTCAAGTCAAAGTTGAAGTGTTTTATGGCCCAATAAGCCCTGTGTTCTAGTTCCACGGCGAGATGACAAGACTTGTCGTAGATGAGCCGAAAGGGGGTGGTGCCAATGGGGGTTTTGAACGCCATGCGGTAGGCCCAAAGGGCGTCATTAACCTTGTCCGCCCAATCCTTTCGTGATCTTACAACCGTTTTCTCTAAGATGGACTTGATTTCCCGGTTGGAGATCTCGGCTTGGCCACTAGTTTGAGGGTAGTAGCCAAGTCCATATTTGTGGTACACTCCATATTTCTTCATGAGAGTTTCCAATTTTTGCTCTATGAAGTGCGATCCATTGTCGCTTATTAGCACCCTCAGGACCCCAAAGCGAGGGAATATGATCTTCTTGAAAAGCTTGGCTACAATCCTTGAGTCATTGGTAGGGCTAGCTATTGCCTCCACCCACTTGGAGACGTAGTCTACGGCGTCGAGGATATAGTTGTGGCCCCTTGAAGATGGGAAGGGTCCCATAAAGTCGATTCCCCAAACATCAAAGATCTCAACTTCAAGGATAAATTTAAGGGGCATCTCATTCTTCCTAGACGGATTTCCCATCCGCTGGCAGCGGTCGCATGCACGGACATAGGCATGGACGTCCTTAAAGAGCGAGGGCCAGAAGAAGCCCGCTTGCAGCACCTCAGCAGCTGTCTTGGAGGTACTAGCGTGTCCTTCACAAGGAGAGTCGTGGCAATGGGAGATTACACCTTGGATTTCCCCCTCAGGAAGGCACTGCTTGATAATCCCATCCTTGCACAACTTGCAAAGGAATGGTTCCTCCCAAAAATACGTCTTGACATCATGGAGGAATTTCTTTTTCTGGTCGAAGGATAGGTCATGGGGAAGGATTCCCGAAGCTTGGTAGTTCGCATAGTCGGCAAACCATGGGGCGGGTCCTGACTCGATGCCCATGAGATGCTCGTCAGTAAAGGCATCATCAATAGGGGTGTTGTGGCTTCAATAACGAGCCTGGAAAGATGATCGGCCATGACATCTCAGCCCCTGCCTTGTCTTTGATCTCCATATCAAACTCCTGGAGTAGCAAAATCCATCTGATGAGGCGAGGCTTGGCATTCTTCTTCTCGAGGAGGTGCTTGAGGGCCGAGTGGTTCGTGTACACAATGACTTTGGAACATAGCAAGTAGGGCCTGAATTTTTCCATTGCATACAAAGCAGCTCCTTCTCAGTCGTGGTGTAGTTCTACTAGGCCTCATCCAACATTCTACTAGCATAGTAGATCACCACTGGCTTCTTATCCTTCCTCTGCCCCAGAACTACCCCCACCGCATGGTCGCTGGCATCGCACAAGATTTCAAATGGGAGATCCCAATCTGGTGGTTGTATGATGGGGGCAGAAATTAATGCCTGCTTGATCCTGAGATGGGGAGGTAGAGGTTTTAATTCTACCTTCAGTGGACACTCCTCTTCTTTCTTGGAGGTAGGCTCCTCCACACTATGAATCTCTTCGCAGGACTACCTAGGCAAGTAGGCAGTAGACTCATTGAGAAGTCTGGTATACTCCTCCTTCTCACCCGAACCGGAGTTGGTAACGTGGCAACCAATCAACGCGGCCTCCAACAGGTCTTCTACAGATAGATGGGTCTTGCCCTCTTGGTTGAGGGTTTTCTCTAACATATTGACTCTGCAGCATGAGTCGCCTGAAGTGGGGGAGTCCACCAGTTGTGGCAGACTAAACTCCACCTTCTTATCCCCTACTTGAAGGGAAAGCTTGCCGTTCTTGACGTCGATCATAGCTCCCGTAGTGGCTAGGAATGGTCGCCCCAAAATGATAGAATGCGGGAGTCTTCCTCCATCTCCATAACTACAAAGTCGCAGGGAATGAAGAACTTTCCCACTTGGAGTGGGACATCTTCAAGAACACCAAGAGGGTACTTGACTGATCGATTGGCTAACTACAGGGAGATGGTGGTGGGTGTTAAACTCTCCCACTTACAGCTTCTTACAGATAGAGTACGGCATGCGGCTCACACTAGCCCCAAGGTCACATAGTGCTCTACTGATGGTAAGACCCTCGACAGAATCGGGGATAGAACAGCTTCCTAGATCAGAGAGTTTAGGAGGGAGTTTGTTCTGAACGATCGCACTGCAGTCCTCAGTGAGAGACACCGTGGCGTTCTCGAGTAACTTCCCCTTATTGGAGAGCAAATCCTTTAAGAACTTGGCATACAAAGGCATGTCAGTAATGGCCTCCGAAAAGGGGATGTTGATATGAAACTTCTTTAGCATCTCAAGGAACTTGCCATACTTGTACTCCTCCTTAGCCTTTACTAGCCTTTAAGGGTAGGGGACAGAAGGCTTGTAAGGCTTCACATGAAAGGGGGTACTTTCTAGTGCATCCACTTTAGGCTTCTCATTCTGGGCCCTCTCACTCATGGCCGCCCTGGTGTCATCATCCACATCGACAACTCCCTCCCTTTCCTCCCTCACAGGCATTGTGGGGCCTTCTAACTCCCTGCCGCTCCGCAATGTAATAGCATTCATGTGGCCTTTGGGATTGGTCTTAGGTTGACCTGGCAGATGTCCTTGGGGTCTAGACAAATGGCTCACTTGCTGTGCAATTTGAGCGATTTGATTGTTCATCATCTTCTGGTGAGTAGCCATAGAGTCAAACTTGGAGTTCAATTAGTTAACTGACTCATAAGTGCCTCATTGTTCTTCGTCTGAGTAGCTATAAAGCGCTCCATGAGGCTCTCCAAATTAGACTTGGGTTGTTGGGGAGGTTGTTGAGGAGATTGGGCATAAGGGGCCCTATATTGGAAACCAGGAGGTTGTGGTTATGATTGGGAAGGATTGGGTGGCATGGGATTGTTGTTGCGGTAGGAGAAGTTTGGATGATTTCTCCAACCAGGATTGTAGGTGTTTGAGTAGGGGTTGTTTTGTGGGCATTGGCCGTAAGTTTGCATTGCATTGGCAGGCTCAATGCCTGGGAAAGTGGTTTGCCATTCAGTAGCAATGTGGCCCTAAATGCCACAGATCTCACAAAGTGCTCCAACCTCAAACATTGCATCAGATGGACCTCCCATTGAACTCCCTGAAGGAATTCCAAGCCTATCAAAACGTTGTGCCAAGGCGTCAACCTTGCTGGCCAGCATGTCTACGACGTCAACATCATACTTGCTACCACCTTTCCTTTAAGGGACCCGCTCATTAGACCAATGGTAGTTATTACCAGCCATGTCCTCGAGTAAAGCCTTGGCCACTTCGATCGATTTTCCCATAAGTGCTCCCCCAACTGCAGCATCAATGGACATCTTCAAAGTCTGATCTAGTCTATTGTAGAAAGTCTGAATGAGGAGCCAATCAGGGACTCCATAGTGGGGGCACCGGCGTTAAAGGTCCTTGAACCGTTCCCACGCCTTATACAATGATTCGTTATGCAGTTGAGCAAATGAGGTGATGTCGGCTCTCAACTTGGCTATCTTCCCTGGGGGAAAGTACTTGCTCAAGAAGGCCTTGGAGAGAGCATCCCAAGTGGCGAAGGTGTTGGGCTTCTCATTCTAGATCCGGTCCCTTGCTTTCTCCCTTAAGGAGAACGGGAAGAGCCTTAATCGAATGGAGTCGGTGGAGACCCCATTGAGTTTAACTGTGCCACACTTCACAAGGAAATTGCGAAGGTGCATATTGGGATTCTCAGAGGGGTGTCTACCGAATTGGTCACGCTCCACCAAGGAGATAAGGGCTGGGCGTAACTCGAAGTTGTTGACCTCGACCGCAGGGTTCACTATAGAGGAAGTGATACCCAACGACTGAGGCATAGCATAGTCTCTCAAAACTCTATTGTCTTGCGCTGCCATGGTAGATTCGGCTTGCTTCTTTCTGCGTGCGCCGCTTTGCTTGCGAGTAGTAGCTTCGGTTTCAGGATTCAAGGGAAGCAAGTTGTAACTCCCCTGACTACGCCTGTGCATACAAAGCCAAAAACTACACCAAGCGTAAGTAGGCTCAAGCAAGGGTAAAAACAAGCAGGGTGGAAAGAGAAGGAACATAAAAGAAAGAGCCTAATCTCAAGTAAAATAGTCGGTTCCGATGTCAAAACGAACAAGTTCCCCAGCAACGGCACCAAAAACTTGTTATCGTTTTACTCAATAACCGCAAGTACACGGTGCTTGTTGTAACTAGCAACGGCAAGTATGGGTCGTGTCTATAAGGAATTTGGTTTCAATCACCGAATCCAACCTTTAACACTCAATTTAGGCCAGAGTCTAGTAGAATGGGTTTTCAATAGAAGTTAACTATATTCAATCTAAAGTTACTACTTTTATCTAAATCAATGGTGACAAGGGTCTAGAATTGGGGTTCACCACACTTTTATGCTCTTAAGATTGTAATCTAGGTCATGTGAATCCACCTATAAGACAACTGAAATGGAATGGTTACAAATTAAACGCGTCTGTGCCTTCTCTCAAAGGTCATTAGACTGGTCAAGTTTTCCTAGTTATCTATTTTCATGAAACTAGAGTCGCAAGGCCACAAGATTGTGTAACCCTTAATTCCCAATTGAAACCCTAACTATTTTCATGTTAAGAAATTCAATCGCTCGCAAACCGCTCTAAGTAAAGGACTTAACTTTCGTTAATCTCCTAAACCCTAATTACGTATATGAATACAACCCTTTCAGGCAATTCGTCGAACACCTGGCACAATAAGTGAGAGTTCAATTACAACAAAGGCATCAATTCACGAAAACCTAGGACATCAATCCAAAAAACATCAAAGGGGCTACGCCCAATCCGAGACACGACATTCAGCATCTAATCGTCATTCTAATCACAATTACAATCAAGAAAACGAACATGCTCAAAGGTATTCAACTTTGAATTAAACCACAAAGGAAAAAGGTAGAGGAATGTACTCTGTGCAATTTGCAGCGGCAATCTACCAAAAGCATGAAGAAATCTTGATCCACTGTCTTGAATTTCACAACAATCAAAACCAAGAACTATATACCCTAATCGTCGTTTTTAAGAGAGAAAAAAAATAGAGCAAAGCATGAATGCTAATTACAACGCCAAATCGCGATTATACGAGGAAAACTAATATGGCACGGTGGTGCCACTAGGCACGAACCCACCATGCCACATCTCTGGCTTACGTTTCCTCGTTCCTCTGGGTGGCACAGTCAATCTGCATGGCATGTTGCCACCGTGCCACTCTCTTTTGGCTTGAAATCCTCCTTTTTAGCTCCTATTTGGCGCGGCGCTAGCTTGTTTTTTCTCATTTCTTTCAGTCTAACCCCTAAAAACACAAAAACACACTTCTAAGTCAATTTGAGGTAAAGAATGACTGATCAACCTTTAAACTCTCGGGATTCTACCAGAAATCGCAAAGATGAGAGGTAAAAATCATGCCTAAAAGTGTGTAAAATAGACGTTTATCACATAAACATACAGAATCTAAGTTGAATTCAATTCAAATGGGGGCATGCATAAATAGGAAACAGCATTAGTTCATTTATGGGCATAATCAGGAAACCTATACATCGATATTTGAGCAGGGATTCAGTCAAATGGAACATGCACAATCCCTCTTTATGCTTTCAGTATGCCCAGCAAATCCTAAACTGACATGCATTATCATTCAAGGCTAAAACACTTTCGAAATTATTACTAATTTAGGAGGCGAGAAACACCCACCTGGACTTCAAGCTTAGGACCTGTTCTAAGGGCTTTGGCTCGACTTCGAAGGTTGGAAAACCTCAACCCTAGCTCATTGACCACACAACCAGACCCCAAACTGCACTCGATCCATACAATTCAGGCCCCAAATTCACTCCCAAACATTCACTCACTGAACTGAAATTGAGAGGGATACTAGTGCTACGAATTCAACCCTAATTTGTATGGCAATTGAAGAAGCTAAAGGTAAGGTTGCATGGCTAAGTCTGGGTATGCGTTCGATGCCCCAAAACAGCGCCCAAGTCCACCAAAATCCCGGTGGTTCCTCTTCGTTTTTCACCCAGATCACACAGCTAGGGGTTGATTTGATGATGGGAGGGTGAAATCTGAGGGAAAATGGTGTTGGGTGAGGCAAAAATCCGGTGAGATTCGAGAGCTTGGGCCGTGTTCATGCGATGGATGAGAATATGGGGAAGAAGAGGCGGGAAGGAGAGGGAGAGATGTCGAGCAGGGGGGTGTCTCCAGCCATCAGGTAGAAGAAAAGGGGCTAGGCGAAATGATAAAAATACCCCTATGCTTCTCTCTCCCTTTTTTTGGAAATCAGTTTGTTCAAATTAACACTGCTAGCCAAGTTCGTATCCCGAACTCTAAACCCTGATCGATAATATGACCCTCCTTCGATTATTCATTCAAGAATGTAACAAGGTTCGATTTAATAAAGAACAAACTAATTCTAAAGTTGACAACCTAATCGTATTCAAGAAACGATTAAATTAAACTATTGGTACAATTTAATGGCACAAATTAGCACGAATTAAATCGAAAATCAATAATAACAATAATAATTCTTTTTAATAAAATTATCGTTCACTTAAGCACATCAGTAATAATTTAACTCATATCGTTAATAAAATACGATTTTATAACTTAACAAGGTAATACGAACAGCTTAACGAAAAATGAAGAATGTAGGTGTTGCAATATGATAGGGGCTCTGAAAGTGGATTGAGCACCTAGAACTAGGTTGATCTAAAAATCAATGTTTCTTGGGCAAAACCAGTCTTGAAAGTCCTCAGGTGAAACATCTCTAAATTCACAAACTGTAATTATAGATATGTATATATTGAGTGTGGTTGGCATATCACTAATATTCAATGCATTACTGACACAATAACTCACCTGCTTGCACAGTGTAATTAGGGTGGAATTAGGGTTTCTCTTTCCTCGGTCCATAAAAACACACGTCTAGTCTTTCCTCATTTCTCAAGCTACCCTTAAGATCTTTGCAAGTCATCTTCTATAAGTTCAAAGTCAATTCATCCCCATATTGATAAAAGGGTCTGCCAATCAAATTGGATTGAATGCCCAATGAATATGGTTCTAGCAATCCCAATAGAGGCACATTTATAAAAGATAGCACAGTCAACCGCCTACTGGTCTCAATAAATTTAAATGATAATGGGACAGTCTAAAGTGCAAATAGATGTAACCACACCATGAGCTTTTACAAAGATATTTCTTTATTGGTTATAAAGGACTGACATGTAAGTTGAATAAATGAAAGGATGAAGATTTGTATTGAAAGAGGTAAGACATGTGAATGGCCTGCTTATACAAGACATGCAAGTTATTCATGATGGTTGTGATAGTAAAATAAATGAATGATGTTATGAAGTTAAGAGGGAGTATTAAGTACTGAAGGTGAAGATATTTAGTTGATTACCAAAGAGGCATTTCAAAAGTCATACGGTACCCATGTGTGTGTAAAATGACGATGATGAGGATCAATATCACAAGAAGGGAAATTTTATTCATCTGATATTTGAAAGGCTAATCCATCAAGATGAAGGAGTCAGTCTTATGACTAAACATGATGGCATCCATCAATAACACACTCTGTAGTAAATGAAAGTCTTGGGTAGGTATATAAACTTCGAAGCTGCTAGCAGATCGAAATAAAACAAATCGTTGTTTATCATTAATAAGATAGGCTGTACTAGTAAAGAAAGAATTGCCAAAAGAACATGAGTAACGACATGCAGTCATGGCCATAGAGTAGTAATGTAGTATGCCAACATGACGTTACAGTGTTATAGAAACACGAACAACATGGATACATTTAATTGCTAAAAAGGCACTCAATGACTGGGTCTGAAACAACTAAAGGTTTTGCAAGCAATAAATTAATAGTGCCCAATAGAAGCAAATGAGTTAAAGTAGGCGACAGTAAAAAAATATGAACATGGTGGTGACTCAACTGTAAGTAGAATAGATCACAAATGCTTAGGAAGAACTGCAAATCACACAGTAACACACACGGGGGTTATTATAGGCTCTAATATAGAAACAGAGAATTAAACGATTATGATTGTCAGTATTTGAATCGCCTATAAGAAAGGTTGCTCAGGTGTGTTTAAAGAATTGCCAATAGACCACACATGAGATTTTTCATAAACACTTCATTACAAACTAAGTGAGTGTTAGTGGCAAAGAAATGATGCCTCTGAACAATTAAAGGTAACTAGGGCAGAAATAAGTCAATGACAGGAAGTAATGGGAGCATTGATGAGGTAAGGTCCTAATGTCAAGAATGGGAGCTTAANCTTACTCGTATCACCCACATAATACCAAGTAGCACACCGTAAGCTGCTAACTGCTATCATCAGACATAAGCACTCATTGTAACATTCATCTCATATTGGTTCACCTCAAGGATATTGCCCCACACTGCATTTCCTCATCTAGAGACTCACATCTAACTTGACACTATATTAGTCCCTTAAGAAGTTACAAATGGTATCCCCACATTGGGTTTCAACCATCACTATACCGAAGATCATGTATATTAACACACCTTAATAAAAGTCTCAACTCCTCGGATAAAACGGATAGAGTTCCTCCTCAAAACTAACTAAAATCCGCCATAAAGCCTTATGATAGATACCTAAAATGGAGAAAAACACTTTAATAACTCAACGGCCACACGTTGAAGTTCATAACTCAATGGGTCGCACACCCGGAGTGCACGATTGCAAAAATTTAAACAAATGAGAGAAATAAAACATACAATACAACTCCTAGATAAATGAGAGCATGCCTCACTCACATGTCATTTAAATGGTTCCACACTCCACCTTGCTAATGCTCAGATCTCAGGATATTACCAAATCATTTGGTGACCCGAATGGAAATGGTTCCTCCTTGTGTGCCCATACATATGAACTTATAGTCAATAGCTCACTTAACTGGTCCAATATAACTCATACACACCTTGATAGCTAACTCATAAACACTTGATAGCTCACAGTGGCCCTTAAAACCTTAGCTCTGATACCAACTGTAACGTCCCCAAGTCACTGATAGCACGTATTGTTCGCTTTGGTGGAGGCCTCACAGTTTTTAAAACGCGTCTACTAGGGAGAGGTATCCAATCCCTTATAAAGAGGCCTTCATTCCCATCTTCATCCCATGTGGGGGTAGTCCCCCTTGTTCCCTCCTAGGAGCTCAGCGTTCTCGCTGAGACCTTGCTCCCACTCGAGAGCCCAGCATGCTCGCTGGGACAACGAACCGGTGATTGACTCTGATACCAAACCTTTAACGCCTCCAAATTGCTAATTACTTGATTCATAGATAATCGCAATAGAAGACTTAATGATAGAAGGTGCTACCGCCATCCTTATAAGGACAACGCTCACTAAAATCATTTAATCTTACAACTCCTATTCACCATCACAATATCTATTAAACTAAAATACTCTAAGACTAAAGTCCTTAATAGCTCAACTTCAATACAATTGACTTAATCATACAATGTGCTAACTCACACTCCACACTACACAAGTATATTGAATATAAACCCAACTTGACCTTAAGGTCGATCCCACCATTCATGCTATACTGAATCCACTGTGAGGATCTGATAACTTCCAAAAGGGCTTGCTAAATGGAGAAACATGTGATACTTCATCACCTAAAATGGAAAACATGAAAGTAATTCGAAAATGTGAGCTAAACCTCAGTACACGCATTCATGTATTGTAAAATAAGCGTAATAATACTATTAATGGGTACCTGCCTTTGCAATTCATTTAGTTCACAATAATAATAAAAATGAAAGTAATATAAAACTGAATTGCTTATTATTATCTGGATTTTAACCCATTGCACGGATATGATCTAGGCATAGGTATACACCTGCCAATCCGATCAAGACTTAGCCTGAACCTGCACAGGTAAATAATGGGCTGACGTCCTATACATGATAACTGACAGGGTCATGAGTTAAATGGTAAATCGCTGTATAAAATAATTCATTGGTAAACTCATTAAGAGTTGTAATGTGACAAACATGTTCTGCTTTCTAAAGGTACAAGCAATGGACATACCTTGAGTCTTTAAAAATATCATCTGACTTGATAACACTTATGCATAATGAGGAACGATAACTAGGCCTCGACTCTATTTCATAAATGCCATTGTAGATATGTGTAGTCAATAAATGATACTCACATAACTTGTAACTTTGATAGAAATTCAGTAAGTAACTCACATAACTTGTAAGATAGGTTATGCTAAGATAACCCCAAAACTGGATAATTAAAAATAATTAATCTAATATAAAGTTATATGAAAGTAAAATAAACCAAAATAAGATAGATGAGATTAAAAAGGAAAAGGCCTTGATGGTGACAAATGGAAGAGTGGTTTTGGCCTTTTCTGAGATAGATTGCTAATACGGGTTTAAAGTTCGCTGGGTTATCGCTTGGTTTAAGATAACAGTGAGTGCACTAGATTGGCTTGATGAATACATTTGATACATTCTGAATTGAGTAAGTAATAAAGGTTTGAGGCCAAGAGAGATACATCTTAGTTTAAAATAGAATAAACTGTAATAACGTGATCTGATAAATATGATTTTTGAGTCACAACTCTCCTCACTTTTCATATTTCATTCATGAGTCCATTAGATATAGAATTACACCCCAAATGAGTCATTGAACTTAATTGAAGCTATTAAGCTCACTAAACTTGGTATTTTCTTTGTAAAATCCATAATTGATTCAAAACACATGAACAAGCTCCCAAAATGGGTATTTGTCTTCTTCTTTCTCATTAATTAAGCTAAAAGTTTCATGAAAGTCCATCAACATTCATTTTCCCCCTTAAATGATCTTATTTTGGCCCATAGCACTCCAAATTATTCCATGATAAATTTTACTCAATAATCACTATATTTCTTTACATCAATATCCACAATCTCCCAATTAATTCATTTACTTACATAATTAGTCCAACCGACCTCTCTTAGTCACAAATGGGACTTTCCATGCTTCACCAATTTAGCCAAAAATTTGCATAACATCTGTTTTTGAAGCCGTTAACATATCCAAACTCCAAACAACTTCATTTACACATAATTACATAATGTGTAAGAAAACCAGGGCAGTTTTCCTCAAAATTCTATAACTCACTGATCATGCCTCCACAATTCATGAAATTTTGCCAAAAATTCCCAAATATTATGTAGAATCTGCAGTAACAATTTTGGAATTTTTAGACAACCCCATAATTCCCAGAATTTTTGGCAGTGGGCCATTCAACAAGCCAATCCTGGCTTCCAATCTTCATTCAAACCTCCATAATGAATTCAAAAATCATCATTCACACCATTAAATCCACTTTTTGTATCAAAGATCAGGACAAACAAGTAAAATAAGTTCAAACTCATACTTGCTTAATTTCAAGTTACTTGATCATGTTCTTGGTCAAATACCTATAACTCCAAATATCTCCAAACTCAACAAAAATTGCATAATAACTATCAATTTGATCATACAAACAATAATCGTAACTAAAACAACTCGAAAAATTCAAAATAGAACAAGTTATGATTTTGGGTATACCTTACTTTAGGCTTAAATTGGAGGGAGGAAGGGGATGTTTTGAGTGATTTTTGTGGTTGCGCATGATAGCTGGTAGCAAAGGAAAGTTGGGGCAGCCAAGAGATGGCCGAAAAAGTGGCCGTAAACCACCATATATGACAGCGCAAGGGGCGGCAGCTGCTGCCCCTGTTTTCTACAAGAGGGCGTGAGGTATAGAGAGAAAAGAGAGAAGAGGAATGTGTGTGTGAGTGTTTTACTTGGTTAAGCATGAATGGAAAATACTTGGCTGATTTTTAAGCCTCCAAAAATATCCTTTCGCTAATTAAAACTGGGCACAGATGATAGCAATTAATTTAATTTAATCGCATCAAATTTTTGGGGCCAAAATTTGAGCCCAATAGAATTGGACCATAATCTGCGCCCAATGAATTAGGCCAAAATGAATGAATTCGGACCCAATTTTTTGCGTAGCTAACACTTAAAATTTTGTGACATTATAGAAAATAATTTAACGCTCAATCACAATAATCGAAGCCTACTATCGATTGACCTGAAATTTAATCAATCAACAAAACTTGAATTTTCAATAAATAAAACTTGAATTGCAAAGTGGGACCCAAATGAAATATCCCCCAGTCGCGATGCTTAAATATGATAAATGAAAGTGGGAAATTTAAATGACATAAGGTAATTCAGTAAATGTATAAATTGGGTGTAATTGAATTAATAAACATGATTTGGTTAAACCAATAACCATAAGTGATTAAATCAATAAAAATGATTTATTAAATAAATAAATATGATTAATTAAATAAATAAATATGATTTAAATAAATAAATATGGGTTAGGGTTGAGTTATTACACCTAATGTGCTAGGATTCATAAACAACCTCATTTGCTAATGCATAGGGATTTGCAAACATAACCCCGCGTAATAGGTCATATGCTTTGATATACAAGACCTGTACATTGGAATTTGCAGACAACGTCAAATGATCTACGACATGTCTATACCTTAACAACGTAGATTTACGTTATATCATGTCGTCATCTCAACATTTGACCTAGTAGTTAGTTATCCCCATCATGTCACTGCCTGTTTTCAAAAAAAGGACAATTTGTTTGCTAGGGCATGAGTAACATCCGACACATGCATGAAGTCGACCCTACAACCATACAAAAATAACAAGCCCTCCATCAATCTTCTTTATGGAAGTCATTTTAAGAAAAACTTCTTTCTCAAATTCTTTAAATTGATGGAGACCATTAAACCTCAAATTCTTAAACCAACAAGGAATGTTAAGCCTCATGCTTTTAAACCTCTGAGGATAGTTGAACCTAGTGCTTGGGACCATTAAACATCATGTTTTTCAACTGATGGGAATTGTTAAACATGAAGTATTTAACCAGTGGGAATCGCTAAACCTCACGTTTTTAAATTGGTGGAGACTATTAAACCTCAAGTTTTTAAACCAATGGACATACCCTGCATCAAATTTGTAAAATTAGTAGATGCTATCAAGCCTCAATTTTTCGTTATTGCAGTGAAACTGTCAAGCCTTAAATTTCTAAATGGGTGGAGACCGTTGAGCCTCAAAGGTTTACCCATATGAGGGCATCAAGACACAAATTGTTTAAATTAGTGAAGATCATCAAACCTCAAATTTTTATAATTGTAAGGCCATCGAGCCCAGTTTTTAAACTGGTGGAGATAGTCAGATCTTAAAATTTTAGTGGTGCAAGACCATCAAGCCTTAAATTTTCAAATCCGTGAAGACCGCCATGCCTCAAATTTTTAAAACCAGTGAAGACCACCAAGCCTTTTATTTTTAACCCATGGAGACTGCCAACCTCTTAAACATTTTATCCTTCTCTTCGAGTCGGATCGTATAGCTTTCAAAATTCCCTTTTCTTAACAAAATTCCGAAGCCCGTCAGACACCTTTTTCCTTAAACAGGACTCGTGCACCTGGGGCATGGCTTTGTCCCTAAAAGCACGCTTTATTCACTTCTACATCTATATACATCTTGGATGACATTTGCATACTCTATTCTTTGCCCCAATGGCCTTGGCCAAATTAAGGGAACTTATAAGAAGCGACTTAGTGCCTGTGAGATTTCAGACCAACTGTATGATTACATGTGCACTGCATTGTTTTCCAATTATGATTACTTAACCCTTCAAGAGTGAAGCAATACTATGCATGAATTCCCAAGAGCTAGTCTGTACACTTTAAAAAGCATCTCAAAACAAAAATATTTGAAGTTAACCCCAAAAAAAACTTTATTTTAGAGCAATTGGCATGCATAGAGTCTTGAACCCATGACTTACAGCTAGGGGTGAGCAAAACAAACCAAAACTGAAAAACCGAATCGAAAAACCAAAAAACCGATTAACCGGTTTGATTTTTCAAAAAAATTCGGTCATGTTAACCGAACCGGAAAAATTTTGCTGTTTCGTTTTTGGTTTCGGATCGTCCATTTGAGATTTTGTTACCGCACGATTAATCAAAACAAAACTTACACTTTTATTTAAAAAAACTAAAGTTTATATTAGTCAATTGTAGATTTTATAATTTTTAAAAATAAGACTAAGCATACAATAATGTGTAAATTTATATTTGGTGTCTCAAATAGCTAAATTGATTAAAAAAAGGAATGAAAATTAAAAATTAATAATTTAAGTTAATGGTTAACCGGTAACCAAACCGAAAATCCGATTAACCGAACCAAAAATCCAATTAACCAAGTTTTTCGGTTCGGTTATGGCTTACATTTTGCCGATCTGAAAAATTCGGTAAATCAATTTTCGATTAACCAAATTTCCAATTAATCGGTCTTGATCACCCTTACCTACAGCATGGCATAGTAGGAGCAGGAGTAGTAAGGTGACACATTACCTCGTAGTAAACTACTTCAAAGGAATCCGTTTAATCATTGAATGTCAAAAAATAAGCCTGACCCAAAGTGTATGACAACGGGATGATCTGAATGTTCCTAAGGCCCAGTGAAACGTTTTAAAGCCCTAGGTGCCTGTTGCTGGGCCCAAAATCATGAGAATGGTGTCTTCTCATATTTTGCACCTTATTTTTAGTTGTAGAGTATGGCCAAAGTGTGCTAAGTCTATATAAATTGATTCGACAATTTTAGATATTTCTTACAATATATCATAAGATCTATTCTGATTAGCTCTATTTCGATAAGCAATGGAAAAATTATGAGCCGAATAGCCAGATGTGTGCAGAGATATATACCTCTTAACTATTTTGACCTTAACTCCAACAATTTTAAAAATTTAATAGTTTTATGCATTAGAAACTAGAATCAACAAGGTTTCTAACATAAAGAATTATTGGACATCAGATGAGAAAGTTATGTCCCGAATAAGTTTACCTTGCCACATTGACCACCCTAGCATCATAACCTAGGCCCTAGCAGATACCACATTGACCACCCCAGCATCATAACCTAGGCCATAGCAGCTGCCATTAGGCTTGTCTTGGCTAGTACTACATGAATTGATTCATGTTTCATACGGATTGCTTAATGAACCACCTAAATCACCTTTGAACAGACACCAAATTAGTTTTGATTGATGAAAGTAATTCTAATTTGTTTTATTTGATTTGATTCTTATTTGACTTGATCTTTCTCTTAGTGAGGTCGTTTCTAATCCAAGTGCACCTCCTCCACTATAAAAAGAGGTGTCTCCCTTTTATTCAACACCATATTCACGTAGAGGGAACTCTACGCTATTCACCAACACCCTTCACTACGTGGAGAAGTTGTTTTATCTTTCTTCCTAGGCACTCTCTTCCTCCTCGCAAAAATATTGTCAAGTAGCAATGCTCTGTACAAATTCTCACTCAAACTTATTCCATTGGACTACGTTTCAACCTATCCTATGATACTTGGAGAAAGAAAATCATGAATCATTACTTTGCCAATCACTCTGATCGAGGTAGGTCTTGAGTGTCATACATCTAAGATAATAACTTATTTACTGCTTGATTTACTTTTTGTCCGCCTTCATTATGTTCTTATTTGACTCCCCGTGATTACGTGGCTAATTCTTCATCATTTGTTCATCACATGGAAAATATATTTATAACATTTCAATTCTTTTAAGATTATTCACTTACAAATAATTATATAATGGTACCCTAACTTTTGGTGCAACTATATTTTTGAGTTTGACTTTTAAAACAAGATTATATGGTACCCAAATATGAAATAACTTCTCCACAACACGACTTTTTCAAAGGACTTTTTACCAAATTGAATTTCCGGCCCTCTATATCATGTAAAAATACATAGTTGCCCAACATTGACATGAAACAATTTTGAAAAATAAAACCTAAATATGAAAACATATAAGAATTTACAAACAGAATATGACAAGTAATAAAATAATTTTGTGAAACCTATGCAATAAATTTAGGAAACTTTATATAATTTTTTTGATGAAACGTTCTGTAAATGTTATGTAATAAGAAAAATTTATAGTATAAAGTACTTTTGAAAAACTCATATAATACATAATAATGAAATAAAATAAATAAATACTTACAGCGTCCTTATCAAAAAAACCAAACCAAATTAAGCAAAGCCAGAAAACCTCCAGTAGATGACCACCATCATCCACCCCCACACCCCAATGGTAACCCCTAGCCCATCCCAGCCCCTTTAAACTCCAGTAGCTTCTCTCGCATAACTACTCCACAACCCAAGCCCTAACACTAGTAGCTAGTCCTAACCCCATGCTCCTACTCCTAACAGCGCCCCCCCCCCAAATATACACTCTCTTGAGTGGATTCCTAACCCATCCATCTCTCTCTAAGTCTCCATTATAGTTAGTAGCAGACAAAAACTATGCAGGGTGGCGTTTTAGCTCAATTTTGGGATTTGTGTGGTGGTGATTGTGTTATGGGCGGTAAATGAAAGTTTTAAGGAACTTCTTAAGCTTTCCATATTAGGATTTTGAGTCTCCATTTGAGGTCAAGGGTCAAAGTTATTAATTTTCTAAGGTGGACCTTGAATCAGTGGTAACTTTGATTGTGCTTAGAAGCTTATTTGGTTTGGAAAACTAAGTTGTATGGCATACGCAAAGAAATTGGAGAAGTGGGGAGATTGATGACTCAATATCAGTGTTTGTTGGTCAAAATCAGTATGTTTACAGTTATTTTGAACCTACCACCACTCCAATTGCCCTCAGACTTTTATTACTTACTCAATTCAGAATGTATCAAATGTATTTATCAAACTGATCTATTGTACTCGTTGTTGTCTTGAACCAAGCTATACCTCAGCGTGCTTTAAACCCATATCAGCAACCTATCTTAGAAAAGACTAAAACCATTCTTCCATTTATCACCAACAAGGCCTTTTCCTTTGTAATCTCATTTATCTTATTGTAATCTGTTTTACTTTCATTTACTTCATATCAGATTTAATTACTTTTATTAATTCAGTTTTGAAGTTATATTGAAATACCCAAGTTATTTATGTCATTTAATTACTCAATTTCTATTACACATACTTTTACTTACTCAATTATGTGAGTAAGGATCATTTACTGGCTACACATACCTACAATGGCATTGATGAAACAGAGTTGAGGCCTAGTTATCGTTTCCCGTTATGCGTAAGTGTTATCAAGTCAGAACATATTTATTAAGTCAGATGATATTTTTAAAGACTTAAGGTACGTTCATTGCCTGTATCTTCAGAAAGCAGAACAAGTTAATCAAGTTACAACTGTTAATGAGTTTATCGATGGATCAATTTATACAGTGATTTGCTATTTAACTTATGACCCCGTCAGTTATCATCTGTAGGGCGTCAGCCCATTATTTACCCGCGCGGCTTCAAGCCAAGTCTTGATCAGATTGGCAGGTGTACACCTATGTACAGATCATATCATTGCAATGGATTCACATCCAAATAATAGTAAGCAATTCAATTTATGCTATTTTCATTTTCATTGTTATTGTGAACTAAATGAATTGCAAAGGCAGGCAGCCATTGATAGTGTTTCTACGCTCATTTTAGAATATAGGAATGTATGTACTAAGTTTTAGGTCACATTTTCAAATTTTTTTCACGTTTTCCATTTTAGGTGATGAAGTTTCACATGCTTCTCCATTTATGACGCCCTTTTGGAAGTCATCAGATGTTCACAGGGGAATCAGCATAGCATAAATGGTGGGACCGACCTTAAGGTTCAGTTAGGTCCATATCCAATATACTTATGCAATGTAGAGTGCCAGTTAGCACATGGTCCGATTAAGTCGATTGTATTAAAGTTGAACTATTATGAGCTTTGGACTTGGAGTGTTTAAATTTAACAGATTTTGTAATTGTAAACATGAATTGCAAGATTGAATGGTTTCAATCAGCCTTGTCCTTATCAGGACGGCAGTAGCGCTTTCCATCATTAAGTGTTCAGTTGTGATTATATATGAATCAAGTAATTAGCATTTTGGGGGCATTACAATTAATGGTGTTGTGGAGAAATCATTTTAAAAGAGTGGCAAGTAAGTGGTTTAGATAACCATATCAAAACTCTTCGAAAAATGAACAGCAACTTATAATCTTGTGTCTAAGTAGCTAGCATAACAATTATCTAGCCCCATGCATCAATATGGGCTGATGAAAATAATCAAAGCTACAATAACAACACATGTATTACAAGAATAAGATGCATTAGGTCATGGAATCAACATCCAGAAACTGCATGATGGTACTCAGAAGAGCAAGACCATCACACAACAATGCCCCTAATAACAATGGAACCAAAAATTGATGGTGGTACTAACCACGGTAGCCAAGAAAAGACTTGATCCATTCTTTTTTTTATGGAAGCTAAACTTATACCTATAACGTCCATATGAAACTGGGCACATGTCAATCACATAGGCATGTAAATAAAATGACATGCTTATAGATTTGGTGCTCAACTATCATTTTAAGAACACATGCCATTTGTAAATGAATTAGAGCACACAAAACATAATAGGAAATATGTAATCCAGGATAACTCAGTCACATCATATCAAGCAGTAAGATTAGACATAATAAATTTCATCTTACACAGGTCATTACTCGCGCAGTAGAGGGAAAGCTCTCATTGCGTGCATGAATGCCCTAGCATGTCGCTATATCACACATGAAATGTACACAGGCTAGCACTTGTAGATGCAAATTGTAAGGTTGCAGGGTTTGGCTATTAAATGTATGAGCAAACAACTCCTAAAAGTACAAAAAGAGACATTAGAAATCATGATAATGGAGCTAAGCTAAATTAACTTCATTCCATAGTATAACCAAATCAAATCAATTTTTCGGTAATTAACTCAAGTAACTACATACCTTCTTTATCAACATATTAATTATTATTTTTAAACTCACTTAACATCTATTGCTCCCTCTAACTACTTTGTCATTTCCTTTCCCAAATAGATCCATGCTCACCAAACAGACAAGTCTAGGAGTAGGAGCAAGAACATATACATATATAATCCCATGTACATTATATAGTGTGCCCAGCATCATACTAGTTACGTAACACCCAAAATGATACCATAATGATAATGAAAATGCATGAAAGTAATGAGGATATCACATGGGACAACTTAACAGCTCGTTGCCTAAGGATTACAAGCTACATCAAGCAATGTTACTTTAACATGACATGCAATTTACTCAAAATAATGCATTAGCCTACCAACTAACAAGCAAGAAAAAACTTGGAAGGGAAAGGGTTTGATGAATACATGCGGATAGGTAGTGAGCTTCAATATGTTACTTATAAGCACATTATTTTAGGCGGAGATCACCTACCAGGACTTCTAGTATTCACGGAGTAAGAAAACCTTCTGAACATTTACTTTGCAGATGTGGGTTTTCAAATAGTTGTTCACGTAAATGAGTTTTGGGGTACAACATGGTACAAATATGACTGTAATTAACATGATGGAAGATTGCCCACTAGAATGCGTTATTAGAAGAACAACATATAGATAAGTAATCATAATATCTTAGTTGATAAAAGATTTTATCCTAAGGTCTCCAGAAGAGATTAATCATCTCTAAATCACGGAAAAATACAAGTAAAATGACATGTTGACAAACATGACAATAAGGCCCTCACAACTCTATTAGAGTATCAAGAGTATATATCCAAACACAACTAAGCTGCATCAGCTAAAACACTTTGATCAACCACATCGACAATCGTATTTCATAACTTAATTGCGAAAGATAAACTTTGATATAACCATGGGCACACCAAATGTGTCTTCACATATGATGGGATGTTCATAAGTAGCACTTAGACATGATGCAATTCCTAGCGTTAGAGAATTCTAGTATGATAACGTAGCAACCAGAATGACCAAACCAGGAAACATCCATGCAAAATAGCTAGGATATAACAAAACAACAGTAGTAGCAAGCTCAAAGGTTGTCAAAAGCACAATTTTGGAGTTTCTTATGAAAATTACGACATAATTCATTACGTTTTATGTGTAAAATATAGTACAAGAAAACTGAACAATGTTATATCATTGTGTCCACATGAACTATGCCCTAGCATAACTTTCTCATCGAGTATAGAGTCAAGAATTCAGTTATAGTAATCAGTACACGAACATTCCCTGCTATTAAGCATTGAAATTACAATGGTGAACAAATGAATATAAGCCCTTATGGGCGAAAGATCATGTTATTAGTTATGAGTGCGCCCAACCATTAAAACTATAACGTGAGGGAATAATAGGCACACAACTCATATAACGACTTCTTGACCATACCAAGCAACCAACCACATGAATAAGCTACTTTGATGAACTCACTCATGCTTCCATATTAGAAAACAACTAACTTTCATTGACTTGGTAATTTATCAGTGAGCACAACAATGATCCTCATAACAAATCTAAGTGATCACATAAGCTTATATGTGCATTACACCGCACACTATGCTAAATTAGCAATTTAAAACATGTAAAGTCACATCATTATTAAACGAGAAGGCCCTAAGCATGTCTATGTAATTGCAAACCTTAAGGACTCACAACACGGGAGAGGAGGTTCACCCTCACGGAGTTATGGCTTCTGGGCTTCATAGTAATGCTTAGGGAAGCATTGACATTATATGGATCATTCACCCTACCAGTTGACATACGTGGTATAACAATTCCAGAGCCCGTCAGGTTCTGCCTTCCTTTTTCTTTCTAGGTGTCTTGAGGTTTTATATATCTAGAGTGCTACCAATTCTATAACAAGAATAACGGGCCATATGATAGAAAGCATGACACATGATAGACTCAGTAGTAATGGTAGTTACATGATGAAAAACAGCATGTATCAACATCAAGCCACCTATCAAGTGCAAAACTATAAGGACTACATACAAGCAGCAACGATAAGTGTGCACAATGATAGGAATAACACCTATGCAACAATTAGTAGGACTTTATCCTATCACCTAAATTTGCATGCATGCATACGAAAATCTCACTTAATTTTCATAGATAATTCAAAATTCACATAATGAACATACCATCTAGTAGGCTTATTAAACATAGCAAATGATCTGCAATCATTCCCCTAGTAGTTTATTATGAAGAAATTGAGCGATGTATAAAATTCAGCATATAAATACTCACAATCAACATCTAGTCACCCATAAGAATGTATGCTCATAAGCATAAACCAATGCACTATCATAGAATAGATGCAAGTTAGCAGATTTAAGATTATAACCTAATTGAATAAAAAGAAAAGACTTTAACCATCCACAACCTTGAGGTCTCAAGGATGGAAATTAGCTTAACGGATTTCATCCTTTTCACTAGCAACTTTTGAGTACGTCTAGGTATTCTATTATAGGGCCCAAATAGCAAGTCATACATAAGGGCAAAGAATAGGCTAGGAGCTAACCTTTCTCCACCCTTTTGAGTCGAAAACTATGTGTACCTTAAGCTATATCATTAATTGTACATGCATGAAACCCATTACAGTTGTTGTTAACTCTTGGATAGCTCACAAGGGCACAAGTCATCTAACACACAATCTAGCTCCTTGCTTGACTTTGTAGTCAATTAGTTTATTCTATTCACATAATAATCAATCGATCACATCAGTTAGCACGTCAGAAACACATTTAAACCCAAAGGTACACCACATGCCATATCATCTCCTACGATGTTCCTAGACAACTCTATGAAGTGTAAGACTAAGGTCGCGACCCTTGGTCATAGAACCCTGCTATGATACCATTTGTTAAAGCCCTACCATTAGTGCTATAAGTGTTGGTGATTTCTTACACTTTAGAACAAAACAGAAAGAGTTCTACCTAAAAACTGACCATAAGCTATGCTCAACAGCCAAATCCCGGAGACCACAGCTCTACAGGCCGCACACCTGGAGTATATAAAGTTTAAAAAATTAAAGAGAAAAAGAAGAACTGAAAGCTGCAACTCAATGCATCACGCGGCTAGAATAGTAGGGTTTGTATCCCAAAATAAATCAATTATAACAACAAGAAAATGATTATGTACTTAGATGGTTGGCTCGGGCCATTTAGAGCAACAACTAGACAATATGTACTGCTTGAACCAAAGTAACTGACTTGCATATGCTTAAAACTTGTGAATGACTCACATTACAACTTATGAACTAACATGGTCATACAAATTACCTTCCTGCAAAGAAAATGGGAGATCCCAACTTGATTAACTTGAATCGAGGACTTCTACATGTTTTTTAAGAATAATTGAACCCAAGAAAAGGGAGAAACAGAGGGGATGAGCTACCGCATGCTCAATGGATAATTTGCAATCCCGATAACCAAACAATTACATATAATACAATAAGTAAAAAATACATTGAATTTTACTCAATATTAGCATAGTAAGCATTCATGATCAAATAACAACTACCTGACCTTTTATGTGACCCAAGAATAGGAAGGGCAGCTCATTCGGCTCTTAGGTGAAACTTTAACATCAAAGAGATTGATTTATGTGACCAACGTGAGCCCTTTTAGCATGAAAGTGAAGATAACAATTGAATAGGAGTGAAGTTTTGTTATTTAAACCAAGTTAGACTCTTATAAAACTCATTCCACAATGACAAGGTCATTTTTCATTTAATAAAATCCCTTTCAAACAGCACTTCCACTTTTCAAAACTTCTACGTTGACATAATTTATAACAAGTAGTTTTCAACCAATAACAGGTAAGAACTTACTTATGGGCATTAGATTCACATTTTAGTTCTCTATTCAGGTGAGTCTCATAACTCATGACTCATAGCATCTCCAATGCCTCTCATGGTCACTGGACTTTTACCCTCGTCAGTGTCTATTAGGGTTCCAACTTTAGGGCCTACTCCCTAGATATTAGCATTCCCGTATACCAGGCCTACTTCTTAAACCGTGTCCATGCAAGTACCACTATCCTCCTGGCCTAAAACATTTCAGATGTATCTCATTTTCAACCATAACTGAACAATTCAGTTTCCTAAACATTTCAAGCATGAAAATCCCTTTCAAGCGTAAAACGTGGGTCTCATTTACGCGCAATAGGTTGGAGGCAACCAATGTGGTCATGTAAAGTTAGTGACTGTTGCCCCAACAAAGATGATCAAATCATGCTTTTTTCTCTTTATTAAAATAACTTGGTGCACTTATTTTGAAGATCATAAAAGCATCTTGAGCGCAACTTGTTTCCATAATGAATGAACAACTCAAGCAAATAAGTTTGATTGAACCATTTTACTAACACCAGTTTTTAGTTACTGAAAAAGTCAATAGCACCTTGGTAATGACAAGAGTTGATCTTTGAAAAAAGTAACACTTTCCTGTGTAAAAAGTATGGCTGGTATGCAACTTGTAACCTCATAAATTAACGGTGCATCCATTAAATTTATAATTAAAGGATACCCTTAAAACCTGTTTTAGGAATCAATGGCTTCGTAAATCACTCAGAGTTAGGCCTACCCTTTTGAAAATGGTTTGAATCACAACTCATTAAAGCACCACCAGGGCAACACTCTTATCAAGTAATCGTTTCCAAACTTAATCCTGATCTTACACATTTTAAACAATCATTTCAATTCAGGTTCATTTAGGTTCCCTTAGTTCCTTTTAATTTTCAGCTAGTATAGACCATACCTAAGCATAAGAACGTATTCATGGTATGGGTTCTGCTAAATTCTCCACAATATAGTATATTATTTTAAATTATATGAAAACCACCAAACTACTATTTTTCGCTAGGAATCCACATATGATTCAGGCATACAAATCAAGAAACAAGGACAAATGAAACTACCATAAGTTACTGCCCTCAAATACGAAAAATAAATAAAAGAATATATACGCATATACGTCCTCCACACTACAAGATTTGGCTTAGGGTGTCAACGTTGTCATTTCTATTACTCACTAATATATTTTGAGCACGTAATTGACATTCACAGCACAAAATCGCAAGTCGTGCTCATCATGATTCAGCACTCGATGCCACAGTCTCTCCTATAGTGTGCCTCAGTGTACATTCTAAGAACTTAAACATCTTAATTGTTTAGTTAGTCTTTCTTACAAACTGCATAACTCACAATAGATTCACTTAATGATTCTACAAAAAGCTTTCATGATTAAGCTAAAAATCCTTCAAAATTAAAAATATATGGAGAATGGAGAGTTAGTGTTAGTCGGGCAATTTCGCCTAGGTTTGAGCTCCCCGTCCTCTTCTTGGTGCTCTGCCACAACCCTCTCCTTGCTTTGATGCCATTCTGCAGCACTTCCACGTCCTTTCCTCAGCTTATTTGAGCACCAACAATAAGAGATGGTGGTGTTGGTGTCGTGCTGTGGTGGAGATTGGTTAGAGTTTTGCCCACTTACCTTTGCACATGCCTCATGGCCACCCCATTCCCCTCCTCGCTACTTTCAACAGGCCTCTATCGCGACCTCCACCAATTTGCTCTCTCTCTCTCTCTCTCTCTCTCTCTCTCTCTCTCTCTCTCTCTCTAGCTGGGGAAGTAGAACGAAGAAGCGTATAGGTGCCCTCCCCCTTTCACATGAGGTAGGAAGCCTCGACCCCCTACTATTCTTTTAACCCTTCAAATGATAGAGAAGGCCAAGGCTCTAGAGGGGTTTAGATGGTGTGCTGCAACTAGAGATGGTAACGGATCGGATCTAGATCAG
>NCQV01073462.1:41814-56532 GCA_002740545.1 Lophocereus schottii
AGTTTGAAGTGATGGATTTGTATTATTTTGTATTTAATTTTGCAATCCTTATCATTATAAGTGATTATGGTAATGCTGCTGTGGTTTTGGATGAATTAAGGAGTGATTTTAGTAGGTGGTTACATGAAGAAAAGATGAAACTAGGTGATTTAGGGCTGGGAAACAAACCCAAAACAGGGGTCTGTTTATGAATAAACTGGTATTTCGTGGGACATGGAAAAATTATGATTTTTGGTGTGAACATACCCCAACAAGTTAGCTTTCAATGGGCTCTATAAATGCTTAATTATGAGTTGTATAGACAAAGTTATAGCCACTTTACTAAAGACTGCACAGAATACATTAAAATTGAGAGCAGTTTTAAATATTAAATTTTATGAAAAACCTGGTATTGATTGGCTCATTGAAAATTTGAGATTTGATGTGGATATATTAATGAGTTAGCTTTCACATGCTTTTTGAATCGCCACAATCCGAGTTCTGTGTAAAAAGTTATGGTCATTTTGCTACAACTGCGCGGAGTGAACTGAAATTGTACGCATCTACATTCTACCCTAATTTTAGGGACCTTACTATATGAATCATGCTTTGTGTCCTAAATAAACGTTTTAGTGGACATTATGACCATATCATATTGGGGTTTTAGATCTTATTTGGAGGTCGGGAGTGGAAGATATGGATTTTCTAATGCAGACCATCAAACGGTAACATGAGTGAATACAGAAATCGTGACATTTGAAAATATTTTAAGAAGTTTCAATATAATTCTGGGTATTGCAAGGAAATTACAAAGTGTAGTGAGTTCAACAAGTATGATTATGCATAGAAACTTACTTGGGTTGAAAACCAAGTTAAATGAGCATGAAAATGAAATTTGGAAAGTGAGCAGAGTAATGACTCAAAATCAGTGTCCATCGAACCAAGCTGGTGTTATTTAAGATTTTATAAACCTCACAACACCTCTCCTAGCATTAAGCCTTCTATTCTCCATTTCAAAAGCATTACATCTTCCATTATCCATTTTAGAAACATAAAAACCCATATTTCGTTTATTTCAATTAAAATCTTTTCATTATCACCTCAATAATTTTCATTTGGTCTATTTTGCTTCAGTTTATTGTATTTCAAGTTCAATAATTCTAACTGATTTATTATTCAGACAATTTTGGTTTAACTTGCCTAGTATTGGAATATTGGGATTATAGAAGTCTTTTTGATTAATCAATTTCTGTTAAAGTTGCAAATTATGGGTGTGAATATTGTTTACTAATTGCATTTACCTATGATTACATTTCTTTGCCAGAATCGGGGCCTAGTCTATCATTTTTCTTTGTGCATACGTATTATCAAGTAAAATATCATTTTAAAAACTTCAAATGCGTCCATTGCCTATATCTTTAGAAATCAGAGTTCATTTATCAAAGTATCATGCTTGGTAAGTCCATCAATAAATCAGTTTACACAGTGATTTATTATTCAATTAGTGATCCCACCAGTTATCATCTATAGGGCATTCGCCCTTTTGTAACCTGCACAGCTTCAAGCTAGGTCCCCCGATCAACTTGACAGGTGTACACCTATCTATAGATCGTAACAGTATGAAGGGATTCACTATCAGATAATAACTAGCAATGCAGTTTTACATTCATCTCATTCATTGGTTTAACTTAAAAAGAATTGCAAAGTAGACCTAATCAGTGTTTCAATGATCATTTAACAATTCAGGAATACATGTACTGAGCTTCGGCTCATAGTTCGAAATGTTTCTCATGTTTTATTTTAGGCAAATACTTAGAGAATCATCTTCATGATAGTAAACCAGCGAAAGAGAATAAGTTGAGCAAGGAAATCTGGATAGATCGACACTGACACAGTATTTGCATATTTTTAGAGCTGTATATTGAAATCTTCAGTAGATAGAGATGCAGATTACATAGTGAATTGTTTTTACTATAGTGTAAAAACTTTATGGTGGTTAACAGTTGATTATATACAGATTGATCAGGTGTGTATGTGTATGATTGAAATTATGCTTAGCTGTGTTATTTATAGCACTCATATTTTAAGCTTTGTCCTTTTGGACGGCGGTAATGCCCCTATCATTGGGTTGTCTAGATGATAATTAAGGGATTTATTAAGGAAAACACAGGCAGTGAAACATGTTTAATTTGGGGGCATTACAGTTTATGTAACTTTTTCATCTCTTTGGCTCTCATCTTAGCATCATGGCTCACCCTTGACTCACTTAGAATGCGTAGCAAGTCAATGGGAGTGAGGGGGTTAACTCCATGTGCGCATTCAAAAGGACAGTGCAATGTAGCACAAAATAGAGCTCTATTTAGGCAAACTCTACATAGGGTAGTTTTAAATGCTAATATTTTAGGCTCTTGCTAATCAATCTCCTAAGCAAAGTAGTGAGAGTTTGGTTAGCTGCCTTTGTCTGTCCATTAGTTTAGGGATAATATTTCGTCCTAAATAAGAGTTTAGTACCAAGTAACTTCCATAGACTCCTCCAAAAGTGGGATAGGAACTTGGAATCCATATCACAAATAATGGTTTTAGGCACACCATGTAGCCTAATGACCTCGTTGAAGTAGAGCTCAGCAATAGGATGCATCATCGATTTTGAAACATGGAATAAAGTGTGCCATCTGAAAGAACTTGTCCACAACCACCATGTTTGCATTATTCCCTTTTGGGGCCTAAGGAGGGCCACAATGAAATGCACACTTACATCATCCCATGGTTTCATAAGTATGGGCAATGGAGTACACAAACCTTGGTGGAGCTGACTCTTGGCATTATGGCATATACAGCAAGCTGTAACAACCTTGTACATGGCTCCTCCCATCTTAGCCAATAGAAATGCTCCTTGAGGATATCAATAGTCATTTTTAACCCAAAGTTACTGACTAGGGCTCATCCATGAGCTTCTCGGACTAGTGGCTCACTCAAAGGGCTTCTTGGAATATAAAGGTTGTTGCTCTTACATAAATAGCCCTCTTGGATGGTGTCGGGGTTGTTCTTTAGATTCCCTTGTAAAAATTCCTTGAAATATTTTCCTCTTCATAAAGTTCCTAGATAGAGTGAACTTCAAGGAATTTAGCTTCCAAAACAGAAAGTAAAGCATCCCTTCTTGAAAGAACGTCCACCACCACAATCTTCTTTCCACTCTTGTGCTTGCAAGCAATGTTGAATGATTATAGAAACTCTTCCCACTTGGCATGTCTTAGGTTTAACTTATGTTGTCCATTGCTATACTTGAGTGCTTGGTGCCCCAAATGCAAGATAAAAGGTCTAGGCTAACCCCAATGTGTCAAACCCTTACAATCGCATAGAACTATTTATTATAAGTGTTGTAATTGCATCTTGAAGCATTGAGTTTCTCATTGAAATGAGAAATACGTTGCTTAGATTAGACTAGGACAACTCCAATCCCCACTCCACCTGCATTACACTCTAGCTTAAATAAATCTTCAATGTTTGGAACGCAAAGAATCGATGGTTGGCATATCTTCTATTTGATGTCCTCAACGGCTCTCTAGGTAGCCTTGGTCCACTTAAATGCTCAATTCTGCATGCATGCAGTGATTAGAGCCATCATAGAAATGAAGTTCTTGATGAATCTTTTACAAAAAGAAGCTAAACCTTGAAAAATTCTCACTTTGTACTATCTTAGGTTAGGACCATGTTTAGATAGCTTCCACCTTGCTTTTATCGACTTAAATGCCCTTGGTTGAACCATGAATCCATGGAGGGTGACTTGTGGGTGTTAAAACTTCAAAATTTTCCATCTTAGCATGGAGTTTCTATCCTCTTAAAACTTAGATGAGTTGCCTCATTGTACACAATAACAAAGTGATCAATGAAGGGTTTTAGCAGCTCATTCATTAATCTCTTGAAAGTACTTGGAGCATTAGACAAATAAAATGGCATTACAAGCCATTCATATAACCCTCGCTTGATCTTAAAGGTTGTTTTCCACTCATTCCCATCTCTCATTTGAATTTGGCAGTATCAACTTCTCAAATCAATCTTTGAAAACACCTTAGCACCATGTAACTTATCAAGCATCTCATCTTGCCCAGGAATGAGGCAGCTATACTTGATTGTGCAATTGTTAATGACACAGCTATCCAAACACATTCTAATGGTTGTATCATTCTTTGGCACAAGCAAAGTCAGGATAGAACATAGACTCGTCCTCTCTCTAATGGAACCCCTATCAACATGCTGTTGTACTTGATGTAGGAGCTATTTAGTTTCCATGGGGATACACCTATAAGCTAGCTTATTGGGGAATGAAGGTCTAGGTAGTAGGCCTATTTGATGTTCAACGCCTTTAATTGGAGGCAATCTTGGGAGTAGGTCTTCAGGGAAGACATACTCAAACTCTTGCATAAAGGGTTGGGTCAAAGGATGCAATGGTGTCTCTCCCTTGCCTTTTTCCAACACAAGTAGGGCATAGACTGACTTGCCCTATCTTATGGATCTCTTGACCTATGTTTCACTCAAAAGCAAGCTTTCTCACTTATGCTTCCCTTCTCATTAGTACGGATAATATGCTAGACTTGGCTGGGAGGTAAAGGTGATGGAGTATAGCTATAGCCTTCGACCTTAAAAGAGTAAATATTAGGCTTTTCATGGGGAAACAACACTCTTATCAAACTTCCGTGGTCTCTCTTGCAACAAACGACAAGCTTCCATAAGCAATATATCACAAAGGCCTTCATCCTTAAGCTTACCAATGGAATAGGCAATAGAAGCTTATTTGATTACATGAACCTCATTACCTCTTTTGAGACATTGGAGTGAGTATGACCCGAGGGTGATGGACAGGACATAGGTTTAGTTTATCAAGCAAATGAATGGAGGCAACATTAGTGGAACTTCCCCAATTAATAATCAAGGTGCATGCCTTGCATTAGATGGTACACCGTGAGTGAAAGATGTGCTCTCTTTAACTCTCCTCCTTAGAGCTTTCAACGGTATGGAGGATCCTTTAGGGAATAAGGAGTTCCCTTGCATTTGGAGCTAAAATAGTGGCTTCCTCCACTGTTTGTTCACCTTCCTACTTCCAAGGTGATTTGATCAATCTCTTCAATCTCTTTGATGGTGAGCGCTATCTAGTTTTGAAAGTTAGCTTGGAAGTGGCCATCCCCTTGGCATTTGGAGCAACTGTTGTGATCTAGCTGCTTAGAGAACTCTTCAACAATGCACTTACACTTCTCCTTGCCTTTATCTTCTATAGTTAGATGCTCGACCTTAAGAACAGAATAGGGCTTAGTTTGAGAGTTAGGCCGTGAGTAAGAGCTAGTAAAAGGTCTCTTGTTCTTGGAGTGCTTCTAGACTTTGATAGCTAATTTGCAAACACCTTTGAAGGTCTAATAAGGCAGTAGATCAACCTTTTTAGCTATCCCCGGTTCAAGGTCCTCTAGGAATCTCACCATGGTTTGTCTGGTTCATCATCCAAACAACTATGAATTTGGAGTCATTAAAACTCACAAATGTACCCCTCCTTTTGCCTTTGTGTAAAGATGACACTGTTAGGTAGATGTCATGCTTAAAATTATCAGGAATAACCCAATTATGCATTAATCTCTTTAGTTTGGACCATGTTTGAATTCGTGACTTATCATCCTTAATTCTCTATCTCTTGGTATTTTTAAACCAAAGAGAAGCATACTTTTTGAACTTAAAGACTACAACCTTGAAAGCTTTCTCTTTAGAATACTCCTTAATCTCAAAGAACTAGTCTAAGGATTAGCTTTAATCAAAGTAAAGATACGGATTTAAACTACCCTCAAACTGAGGAAGATTAAATTTCGTGTCCCTTTGATCATCTATAGGCCACCTAGGTCGTCTTCTTCTCCTGCGAGGTGATTCTTTAGTTTGGGAAGAAGATGAGTGAGTTGATGTAGATTCATCCCTTTGAAATCCATAGCTTCTTTGCCTTCCTCCTCTAGAAACTTCTCTAAATCTAGCTAAGACTTCATCCGATCCGGTTTTCATATTAGCAACCTCATTGGATAGGATATGGTAATCCAGCTGAAGTTGGTGGATGGTATTTCCCCTGCCTATCTCATGTGCTTGGTTAAGATTGAGTCCTCTAAGGACCCTTCGTTGAGTGAATTTCTTTCCTTTGCTCCAGACATAGATTAGCAATTCAATGAGGGTTATTTTAAGGAACGTGGTTCTTTTATAGCTAAGATTGCATTTAGGCTGACTTAGGTTCTTTGTAAGCTTAAGGGAATGTGAATGCACATAAATTAGATTACAAACCTAATGTAGTAGTAGAGGAAAACACTCACCAGGTCATGCCTTGATACCACTTTGATAAGTGACCTCAATGAAACTTAACCAGGTCCTGGCTAGATTCATCCCTTTGAAACCCATAGTTTCTCTTCCTTCCTCCCCCAGAATGTCTCCAATTCTAACCAAGACTTCATCCAATCTGGTTGTCATATTAGCAAACTCATTCGATAAGATATGGTAATCTTGTTCAAGTTAGTGGATGGCGTTTTCCCTCCCTATCTCAATGGGTTGAATTACTTTCCCGTTCTTTGAACTTGGATTAGGACCTCAACAAGGGTTGTTTTAAGGAGCTTTGTTCTTTTGTAGCTAGGATTGTGTTTAGGCTGACTTAGGTTTTTTATAGGCTTAAAGGAATGTGAATGGGCACAAATCAGATTGCAAACTCAGCAAAACAGTAGAAGAAAATACTCACTAGGCCATGGTTTGATACAACTTTGATGCGTGAGTTTAATGAAACTCAAGCAAGTTACTTTGCAAATGGGTTCGATAGTTGGATTCAATGAGCATCAATGGGATCATGAACAAGAATAGGAGATATACAAAGGAGAAGGAAAATGCCACCACCGCTGTTAAGGGGGAATCCACCCTCTAAGCTCTCACAACTAGGCCACCAAGTTTACATTAAAGGAAAACACTCATGAAACAACTAACTCATATTGATTAAGTGAGATTTTGAGAGAGTTTTGAGTAAACATGAACCTTTGCTTCACATTCAACCAAGTGTGCTTACACAAAGAACCAAGGAAGGCTTCTATGCTCATCCAAGCCTTGCTACCAACTTGAGAAGTTCCTTTCTACTTGGGAAACAATGAACAAGCATAGGCTCAAAAAAAGACAATCTAAAAGCTTAACTAAACTAATTACAAAGGTGAGTCAAGTTAATGCATGAGTACTTATACTAAAATCAAGCCTGAACATGTTTAATTAAAACTAAGAGATCTGATCCACTTGCATATGGGAGAGAGAGAAATGGCTACTAGTAGGGGTCACTTTATGCCTATCCAATCAGAATGCAACTTGATCTTCTCTCTCTTTGCTTATTGGCCAACTTCTCTTCCAAAGTTACAAACCTTCCATGATAATCTTCTTGGTCATCCAAGTAGCCAAGGGAACAAGTCATCTGGTCACCAAACTCACCATGTGACAAAAACTTATCACAAAGTAAAAACAAGATGTTTAGATCCTAATTAACCCGGTTAAGCACTAAACTTGATCAAGTTGGTTGCTTAACTCATACTTGATTTGGGCCTGATTTTTCTGCATGGTTGGGTACCTTAGGATGTTAGCTTGCTCCCAAAATGGAAAAATCAGTCCTAAATCAGCTTTTGATAAGAGAACCAACTAGAATTCCAAAGTAGTTCAATAGGGGGCCAAAACTACATAGGTTAATTGATGTAGCTGAATCCCCGTGAAGAACTAGACTTGGCCTTAGTTTCTCAGCATGAAATGATACCTTACGATGGTGGCTAAAATCCCAAATAAAAATATTTGTCCTAAATTAAATTTTAGGTGGTGAACCAACCTAAACCACAAAATCGGGTAGAAGTGCACGAGTTCTGCACAAGATGATTGTTTGGGCCGTATGACCAAAGTGCCTTGGACTTAGCAAAAATTAAATGGTCCATGCAAAAGTAAACACTTTAGTGAGTCCAACAAAGTAGGACTCCCCCATAACCTTAGGATCGCCGAGATAAACATTGTCCAAAAATCGTGTTTAGTTCTGGACTTGGAAAAGAGAATGAGGTTGGGATTTATGGCTTGTGTAGGATTACATTGATCTCCCTAGCATGGAGATTACCTTGAGTATGACTTTGATTATGGAAGTCCTCTAAGGTACGTTTCCGTACATCATTAATCTTGAGCAGAAGGTAGCATAAACGACACTATGGAGGATGAGGTGTAAACCACGGGAAAGGGAGGAGAGGAAATGGAGTAGGATGAATAGGATAGGTATCTAGACAAGAGACAAACTTTGATATTCCAAAAGTTCGGAGCCGAAAAATGCATCATGCTCCTGGGCCGTGTCAATTGTACTGGGAATTGTGCCACGAACTTTTTGTCCAAAATTCCATGCCGTCGATATTGAAATTTAGAATAATGACAACGAGATAATGAACTCGTTGTGGAAAGTGCTACTTTTTGCGATCGGTTTTCCATCTCACTGTAATTGTTCATCTTTCTACTGTGAGAGAAAGCGGGCCGGTGAATAGGTTGGGTTTTTCCATAAACAAAATTTGAAATATCAGGACTACCATATTGGTAATTAAGATGGAAAAAAACAGTGGTACATGCTATACTTTTTACAAATGGTTTTTCCTTCTTAAAGGGATGGATTTTCACTAGTGGCTCGACACATTACATTCATACTAAATTTAAAAGCTGAAAAATAAGTCATTCGATTTGGGTATGCGACAAGTTATGTTTGGGTGGGATCATGGTTCGTGTAAAATGACATCTTGGTATAACTTATGTATGGGTTATCATTCAAAAAGAAGAAACTTTACTAGAAATTTTCTGTCGGTTGCATTGTAGATCCAATAAATTTGGGGTTTCAGGTCTATTTTTAGGTGAATCCATTTCAATCACAATTCAAGCATGAGTCTGGATCGTTGGCCTTAGGTTGTGGCTCTTAGGTCAGTTTTGCATGTATATATAACTTATACCTAGAGCCAGTTGACCAATGTCTACATGTGATTTTCTTACTATACGAATTTATCAAAATCTAAATTCTCACATACGAATTCAATCCAATTTTTTATTTTAACTTGATTGATTATTTGGATTTGTACGAAACCAAATTCTTAAACACTAGCCCAAGTTTATTTTGAACTTGGACTTAATCAATGGCTCGAGTTCAGAATTTTACTGTAAATTGTGTCACGACTACATCAGGTCATATAAATTCAAGCACTTGGGTGCCATTAATTTTTACAAATGCTATTTCATGGATTTTTTGTTACATCATAATCCCGTGGCAAGAAATGTACTGAAGGACTTAATGTGGAAAATAAAGAATGATGTCATAGTAAAGGATGTTGATGTGAGACCAAGTTTTACGATGTAAATCGGAATAATAGCCAGGGCTGAAACTTGGTTCACCACTTATTGAGTGCAGATATTTATATTCAAAACATGATATAGCATATTTCTCTCCCATCTATTCTTCTCTTTTACAACGTGGCAATTATCCCTGCACTATCTCTTGAATGATAGAAGTTGTTAGCACCCTATCTTCTCCATACGTAAAAAATGCATTCTATAAATTCACTCAAAAATTCCTAATTACACTTGTAAATTGTATTTCATTCTTACAAGGTTGTTTTTTCAAAATTCAACATGAAAGGAACTATTATTCTTTTGGTTGTTGGGTTCACTTTTGCCACTAACTTTCACAACAGTTTAGCAAATACTCCTCAGTTTGACATTAAGGTTCCAAATAATGCTAATGACAACTTCGCCATTTTTCAAACGATTGAGGCTTGTGCTAAAAATTGCAAGGCAGGCGATCTTCCTTGTGCAACAAATTGCCTCAAAAGAGAAGTTGATGTAAACGACAAAGCCAAACTTAAGAACTTTCTAGTTGAGTTTGCATACGTCGCCCAAAAAGTTTTTTGTATAGTTGGTTGTGAGGCAACAGGATTATGCACTGAACTTGAGAAAACAGGTATGCTTTTAATCATAAAATCATATTTCTTGTTGAAAACTCTCATATTATCTTCATGTTTATATTTTTTTTACGATTTCATGGTACAAAAATAAAATTCTTTTTGTCTGTTATCCAATTTAAATTACAACAAGATTGTACATATTTATTTCAATCTTACTTATACACTTAATAACTCACCCCTCTTGTTAAATTTGATAACATTTATTGCAGAACAAGGTCAAGACTGTGGTGCAGCTTGTGAAAAGGCTTGCTTAGGGAAAGTCAAACAGGTATAAAGCAATGTGGATGTATGAACATAAAATAACCTATTGTCCCTTAAGCTTACGAAGTTGACCAATATGAGTGAACGTCAACTCAATAAATCACAAGATGTAGATTTTTTTTCAACAGTTGTAGTATTTATTCACTGTTGTTTTCCTGATGTTGCAGTTAACATTTTTAATATAACACTTGTCTTACAAGTTCTGAGAGGTTTCCATTAGTATGGTATTATATATAACCCTACGTGCTACCTTTTCAATCTAACTAGCTCTTAAACTTGTGCTATGGATAGGCTCAGTGGCAGATCCAGACATTTAGAATAGGGGTGTCCATAAATTAATATCGTTACTAATATATACTATTTTTTTTAGGGATGTCCATTAATCAATATTGTTACTAAATTAACCACTTTTTAAATAGAATTATTTGTTTTTGGGGTCATGGACACCCCTAGCTATAACATGGATCCGCCCATGGATGGGCTCCACTAATTTATATGTTTATGAAATGAATTTGCAAAAGATTGCATATGTAATATTATTGTATCTCGCAAACAAATTTATGAAGAGGTTAAAGATTGAGAGGCTTTAAAAAATTATTTAATTGGAGGGAAGAGAATGAAGAACCATATAGAATAAAAATTGTTCGATCCAAGCAACCATCTTCTACTTATCTGTATGATAATTTATAGCCATCTATTATGATATTCTTATTATCCATGCAATAACCTAAATTTTAAAACTATACAACCATACGTCAAAACGCAACATATTAACATAAATTGCTTAAAAGAAAGAAAGAGATTAATGTCTAACTTCTTTAATCCATGTTGCCATGGTGACATGCTTAAGGTACCTATGTTGTATGTATTTAATGGGAAAACATGAAAGTCTACCTAACCTTGAATTGAACAAAGCATAAAGAAATAGAGCTCAGGCCATTTTATGGGAGAAAAAAGTCAAAATGCCATTTACAAATTTTCAAAAATGATAATGATAATACTAACAACTGAAGAAAAATAAGGAGAACGAAATGCGGAAGAGGGAAGGGAAAAAGTTCTAACTGAAGCAAAATTTAACCTAAGTTGAAGCCTCATTGCTAAGAGATTATTGTGCCATTTTTGTCAAAAATCTTGTATACTTAACCTAATTTAATGTCGACTTTAATTTTCTTCTAATTTCTAAGAACATGAAAAATTTGCCTATTTTAATAATAATTTCAATTCCTTTTAATGGCCCTCCTAGTAAATCATGGAAGATCACCAACTCTTCTGAAGAAAATTGTTGATGATGAACAATGTAGAACTGTACCGGACCTACGATCATACTGATTGATGATGTACAATGAGACCGGTTGACAACTTAATGCTTATTTGGCATACGGTATAAGGTTTGCATACAACACTGTGTTAACACGTACATTGACACAAATTAATTATGGAAAATTTGTGATTTGCACAGCAAAACACCAAATGCAAAACAAAATTCCACTAAATTCAATCTTAAAGTCAGCATTTTCACTAGATTTGCCTGAATTCTTTGTTATCACAAAAATACGGTAATAAAGGATGATAAATATGAAAACAACAATTATCTCAAAACATAATAAAATGAATCAGAGCATGAAAAAATTGTAAATTACGGGTTATGGTATAAGATGATAAGACTATAAAATTTCATAAAAATTTGCACGCTAAAAATATACATTAAAAAGAATACAACTAATAATAACAAGAAGATACAAAACAATTTTGAAATAATCAAATATTCCTACAAAACTCACACACTAAAGTCTATAGAAAAATATAAGACCTCAAAATGAAATATAAATTTGAAAATGACTACTAGAACAGCGATATACCATGCCACTTAAAGTAAAGATTTATATGTTTTTAGTTATGTAAAACTGGAACATATTGATAGTAACATTTATCTATATAATACATTATAGCGATCTTTTTGAAACTTTCAAATATTGCGATCACCTTAAGTTGCGAATCTTAGGGTAATCTTCATCGTTGAAATTCTTTATCACCTGTACCTAAGCCATTGATAAATTAGTAGTTGTTTTAAAACGTTGTGAAATCAAATAAATCCATTCATGCTTCTATTCTCCAATAGTAGTATCCTACACATTCCGCAAAACTCACGCACCCCTCTGTCTCACATTTCAATGTCGTCCCTCTCTTTCTAGAGTTGACCTATTCTTATTCCAATTCTGCTTTCCAACCCTCGAGAACTCTTCCTTGTAACTACTTTCCTAATTAATTTTTGATATTTTGACAATCACCCAACCCTTGAACATAGGAAATAGTTTCATATTTTCCCAAAATCTATCAAATTCTCTCTTCGATCACCTCCGAAGTGATTTATTTCATTGTTTGGCTATAAGAGGGGAAGGAAAATGGAGGGAAAAGGACGGGAAGGGAAGAAAGGGGGAGGTATGTATTCTTACCTTATTTGGATTTAAAGCGGAGGAGAATGGGGGCTAGTTAAAATTATGATATTTGGATTAAAAAGAAAAGGAAGCAGGAGGGGAGGAGAAGGGTGTTTTATTGTTATTATTGCCGCTTCCGTCCCTTCCCTTCCCCTCCATTCCTCAATTTAGAGGGGGAATAAAAATTGAGTTAATGGAGGGTGAATGGGGAGAAAGTTTCCTCCGCTGTTCCCTTTTCTTTTTTTCCCAAACAAGGAAAAAACATGGATTAATTAACCTCCTCGTCCTCCCTATGAATTGCGAACTCTTCAATGAATTCAATACTTGAGGCCTATAGTTCTTATTTTTGATTGTTTAAAATCAAAGTGCACTTAAGTTTTAGGCCGTAGTATGATTCTGCATATGTGCTTAAGTGTTTGGTCTAACTTTTCTTATGCAAGTTTACGAAAGCTGAATGTTATCATGCATCAATACCAAACTTGCATCCCTATGATTTGTACTAACTGCATACCTACATGTCAAGTGCATTGTTACCCAATGATGACAAGTACTTAACCCAATTAGGGTGAAATAACATCATACTTGATCTCATAAGAATTAGTCCACATACAAAAAATACAGTTACTGGATTTTTAAAATATCATGTTTAGGGGTTTTTACCAATAATCTGACATATAGAAATAACTTCCAACTGTCCAACATTTCAGAATATTTATTTCTAGTATTACAGGGGTCATTTAGGCAACACTTTTAGGTAATTTGAACTACAAAATGAATGCATACAACTTGAATTTCTTATGCTTGTGTTAATTCAAGGGAAATATTATTTGAAATTTTCTTAAAAATACAATCTAAAATGATCCTTGTGATATCAAAGATTGGATTATAGGGGTTTATTTCTATAGGACAAATTAATAATATTCATGTCTAAAAGCCTAAAATATCTACTTCTCGGAAAAAATCTATGTAAAAGCTTTAAAAGACTTTACGTTTGGAAGCTCTAAAAAAGACTACAAAATTACAAAAAGCTTGGGGTTTGGGGGATTGTCAGCATAGAGGTTTGAATCTGAAAATTTGAGCATGAGTGAGTGGTAGAGTAAATAGTGGTGCACCACATTTCCTCATGTTACAATCCTGAAAAACAAACTTCATATTGTAGTATGGTCTTGGGAGATCTAGGTCAAAGTGGACTTATCTCTCTAGGTATCACTACCCATAGAGGATAGACCCACAAAACAAAGGTCTAAGAAAAGATCTTAAAGTCGAAAATCCTTTGTTAAAATAAAATGAATACATAAATAGATAGGAAATAAAAAATGAAAAGTGATGCACCATATATAACAAAAGTCCCATAATAACCAAAACAAGCATACACAAGGATTGGAAACCCATGGCATGTGCTAGCTAGATCTAGGCACTAGCACCTTAAGTGCCCTTAGGAACTATGGAAAGGCAAGTACCAAATTACCTAAAGTCTGCGACCTTAATCCCACATTTCATTACTTCCTGTCCTGGGTGTCATGCTCTCTATTAATCCTAAAGTCTTCAAATCACTTCTAATCATGTCAGTCCAGCTCTTCGTCGGTTGACCTCAACCCCTTCTACACCTTGGAAGATCGATCTTCTCATATATCCTCATTGGTGGATTAGTGAGGATTTTCATAGTTTTACAAACCCGACTTACTTGCAAGTGCACAAGGTAATTGTCTCAAAGCAAGTATTCCAGGGTCGTGTCTCATGGGGGACAATAGAAATTTTTTATTTTACTTTTATCAATTTGTTAACTGTTGAATTAGTATATTCAGTTTTGATGATAACAAACCCAAGTGTAAAATGCTCTTAAATAATGTTGCTCGAAACAAAGTTCTCCAAACAGACATACACTGTTGTTTTCAATATGCGTCTTAACTTATTTGCTAGATGTTGAGAACAAGTCTTAAGAACAGGTCTCATACCTTGATGACTCACGCTCAAGTCAAAGAACTCCACCTCGATGAGTTGATTGTGTGTCAAGATCCGTTCCTGAAAGCAATACAAGA
>NCQV01073466.1:0-10712 GCA_002740545.1 Lophocereus schottii
ACCATTTCGAATTCGGACGAATTCGGACAATCGGGTTCGGACATCGGACAACTACGTTTATATTTAATTTTAGTCCAAATTCTTTAGAAAATTTTATAAAAACAAACTGGGACAAACGGATTCGGACATTAAAAATCGGGTTCGGATTCGGTCACATAAAATTTCAATCGAAATGTCCTAAAATCATGTCACAAATTCGAACATTTGGACAACCGGATCCAGACATCGGACATTCGGGTCCGGGTCCGGATCTGGTCAAAGTGTCTGATTTATAATCCGAACAAAGTTTGTGTATGAAGTTTATCCGAATGCCCGATTTGTCCGGACCCGAATTGATCCGGACCTGAATTTTTGCCAGCCCTAGTGTGTCGGGCTTCTCTACTGCCCAAAAGGACAGAGAAAGCGAGGGATGGGGAAAGAGCACCTGCTGCACGCGTGAGCAAGCTGGAATTTTTAGGTTTTATTTTATTTTTTTGCTTTTGCCTTGTTTGTTTTTCAATTTATTCAACACCTACAAAAACAAATAAAATCAAATAAAAATATAAAAATAACAATTATTACGAGCATAAATCTGGTATAAAATTATCATAAAAATATTGTATTTTTCTTCTTTTCCCCACAATCCACATCAAATAATTATGTTATTACCTCAAATAATTAAATTGCACAAAAAATATAAAAAATATTTAAATCAGTATGTTAAATTGTGGATGTTATTGTAAATTGTCCTTAGTTAATAAATGTAGAAGGAGATTTATGGGTTCCCCACAGTTATGAAATATAGAGCTGAAAAGTTCCTGATTTTTCCTTCCACACTTCTTCGAGTGTAGCTAGATAAGTGTGGGCATATACATCATTTTTTGTGGTGAAGTTACAAGCTGGAACGTTCAAGGTGCAAAAAAATCGCAAGTCACTCAGGAAGTACGTTTTTCCTGTTAAGTGCCACAAACCGGACATTATTTTTTTACTCAAAACTATGGTCAACGACCAAAATATATCCAAAGTTCTTCCATGTTTCGAATTTGAACACAATGAGTACGTATCAACTAAAAATCATCTGGTGGTCTAGCAGTCCGTTGGAACAATGGCAACATCTATGCATCTGTACTTAGTAAAGAAACACGAGCCATTTATGTGCTTATACATGACTAGATATAACTAAAAATTCCATCATCTTAGGGATATATGCCCTAGCTCAATCCACTCAGAAAAGAGGCTCTCTGGAATCACCTAATGGATTTGTACCATACATTTGATCTTCCATGGTGCCTCATAAGCAACTTTAATGAACTTGCTAATCCGCTAGAAAAAAGGGGAGGCCAGGTACTGGCTGAAATACGGTACCAGAGGCTTAACTCCTTTCTACTCAACATAAATGGAGAATCGGTCCATGTTAATGGACAACAATTCACTTGGAAAAAAAAGATTCATACACACTTAATTTACGAATGACTTGATAGAACAATAGCCAGAAAGGACTGATCGGAGATTTATCCAAATGCTTATGAAACGCATGGCAACTTTACTTATTCAAACCATTGCCCTATCATACTATCCTCCAAAGTTTCACGTCAGAGAACGAAAGCCTCCCTTTTTCGTTTTCAAAATTTCTGGTGCAAATACCAACATCTAGATCTATTAGTTAAGAAGCATTGGCCTATTCAAATTAGAGGCTCCTGTATGTTTAAACTTAGAAAAACTTAAGACTCTGAAATACGAAATCAAAGAATGGGTCAAAAAACAATTTGGGAATATCCATGACAAATTGTCCAAAAATGCACAAAAAATCGACTGTGTAGAGGATAAGCTACTTGGTGACCCTACAAGCCATAGGCTCAATTCTTGGATTAAGCGCTTGATCAAACAATGAGAAAAAAATGATGTTATTAAATCAAAAGTATTGGGTAAACTTAGCAGAAAGGAAAGGTTGATTAATGGAGATAGAAACCCCAAATTCTTCCAACGGAATGCCGATGCCAGACACAAATGCAAAACCATAACCAATCTTAAAGATGATTGTGGCGTTTGGGTTACGGATGAAAAGGAGATAGCAAACAAATTTATTCTAGACGACTCGTAACGCTTTAAATCCTCATTCAGTACCAGCAAAAGCTTAAACCATCTAGGCCTAACCACTCAAATAAATGAGGCTGAGAATGCAGAATTCATTCGGATACCAGACATAGATGAGGTTAAACAGACTCTTTTTAGCATTGACTCTACTAAGACCCCAGGACTGGAAGGATTTGGTGCAGGTTTTTTTAACAGTATTGGAATTTCATAAAAGATGATCTAATCAACTGTATTCTTGAATTCTTCAAAAACGGGAAAATCCTTAAAGAAATTAATCATACCTTCATCATGTTAATTCTGAAAGTGAGTGCACCAATTCAAACGCACCAGTTTAGATCTATTAGCCTTTGTTCAACGATTTACAAAATTATTGCAAAAAGTTTGGTCAATAGGCTTAGACTCCTTCTGGATAAGATCATATTACCCATGCAAAGTGCATTTATTCCAGGAAGATCAATCCATGACAACATTCTGCTAACACATGAAATTATGCACAAACTTAAGAATAATTTTAGCAAAACAGCCTGGACAGCCATCAAGCTTGATATGAAAAAAGCTTATGATATATTAGAATGGGATTTTATCCTTAAATGTTTCCAAGAAATGAGATTTCAGCCAACGTGGAATAATTGGATTATGGAAGTTATTTCTTCAGTATCGTACTCAATTATGATAAATGACACTCCTAATGGGTTTATTTCCCCTCAAGAGGAATCCAACAAGGCGACCCATTATCTTCATAGATCTTTGTTATATGCATGAAGGTACTCGCTCAAAATCTCATAAAAGAACGTTCCCCTCCTAAATCAGGGATAGGTGTTAAAATTTTCCCAAGAGTGACAACTATTCCTTATCTACTGTTTGCAGATGACTGCCTCTTGTTTTGCAAAGCCCAACAAGAAAGTTGCACTCGACTCAAAAATATACTTGAATCCTTCTGCAATAATTCTGGATAGCTTATCACTTTCCATAAGTCATCGCTAACCTTCTCTAGAAATACCTCCACTACTCAGAAACAATTGGTAACAGGCATTTATAATATCATGCATACGGATAGGCTTAGGAAGTATCTTGGCTGCCTAGTCTTCCAAGGTAAACCCTCCAGAGCTACATTCTAAGAAATCATCAGCAAAGCCATAGATAAACTAAATGGCTGGAAAGCTAATTGTCTATCCAAAGCAGGAAGAACAATATTAATCCAGTCACAACTTGAATCTCTACCAACACATACTGTGTAATGCTTCTATCTCTCAAAACATATGGCTGAACAGATTGATAAAATCAATCTAGACTTCTTTTGGAAAAAATCTAATACAGAGAAAGGTATTCCACTTATAGTGTAGGAGAAAATATGCATGCCGAAAAACAAAGGCGGGTTAGGATTACGCTATACAGATGCAGTCAACAAAGCCTTCCAATGTAAATTGGCATGGAAAGTTATTACAAATGATAAAGGCATATGGACCCAGGCTATCAAAATGAAATATCTCCAGAGAAACTCCAATTTCTTCGCCTATAAAATCAAACGCCACGGACTCCCTAGTTTGGAAAAGTATTGTTAAAACCAAGAAATTAATGAGAACATGTCTCATTTGGAAGATCGGGAAAGGAGATACAATCTCCTTCTGGTATGACAACTGGCTTGAAAATAGAGCTATTATTGACATTTTAAATATTCCTGAGGATAATATCAGTGATCCACATATTAAAGTTAATGAGTTCTTTCTCGCCAATAGAACCTGGGATATTGCTAAGTTGTCCATGACACTCCATAACCACCCTATTATTAAAAGATAATAGGGATTGATATACCGCACAACAATATTAACGACTCTTTTTGTTGGGGGATTAACAACTCAGGTGAATTTAGCACTAAAACCGCAACATGGATAGCACATAATTCACAACCGCTTCAAAAGGCATACTCGCAATTCAAATGGATATGAAAACTGGACATCATGCCTAAGATCAAAATATTCCTTTGGCAGTTACGTCATAAAGGTATCCCAGTTTAGGGTATATTGCTGCGGAGAGGAATGGACCTCAACCCTATTTGTCCTTTGTGCCTTGAGGACGTAGAAACAATTGACCATACTTTCAAAGATTGCCACTCAACTTTGAAAGTTTGGCAGTCAGCTATCCAACATGGATGGTTACCACCCAACATATAACGAGCTAGCACTTGTGATATATACCAATGGCTCATCAATATCAAGAACCATAGGCAACCTAAGATATTGCATAAGACCTTCTTCCTCTTATGGAGCACCTGGAAGCATAGGAATGAAACAGTTTTTAGAAATGATATTTTCAATCCAACTAAGGGTCTTATTCGAGTAAAAAAGGCATATGCCGAATGAAGGATCTGAACTCGCATGTCGGTTGATGATGATTTTAGGGGGCCCCCTTCCCCCCCCCTTCCACCTCCCACCAATTTATGAGGTGACATCCTTTACCAATAGATTTCATCAAACGCAACTTTAATGGGTCGCTCATCAACAAATCCACAGCTGGACCGGAAAACTCATTAAAGCAGGTACTGCACACCATGGGGGGACATCCATGTTGGTCATAGAAGCTCGTGCTCTTAAAAATGGCGTAGTTGCAGCCATCTAGGCAGGCTACCAGAATATTATTATAGAAGGTGATAATAACATTGTCATTCAAGCTCTCAAAGGCACATTTCATATACCGTGGCAAATAGCTATGATCATTAAAGATGACAGGTTATGGTTGGCAAAGACAAAGTGCACTATAATCAACCATATTTTTCGGGAGGCAAATCAAGCTGTAGATTGGCTAGCAAAAGCTACGCACTCAGTGACGCCCTTAAATGGAATTTCACCTTTCAAATGCGAATCCTCAGCCCAATTTAGATCTATTTTAATTGATGATATAGTTGGGCACACTCTTGTATGAAGAGGTGCCTAATATCTACTTTTCTCTCTATTTACCCTTGTTTTTTTTTAAAAAAAAAAGAATTTTTTACTTGATTTTTTTCCTTTTTTATATTTTTTCCGAATGTGAAAACAAAAAAAAAAACATTTCTACAATGAGACAAGTCAGAGAATCAGCCGTGAAAGCTAAAGCCGTAAGACTATGGTGATATACAAATAATGAATGGACACAAAATTGTAATAGACGACGGGTCAGAACTAGGGTTAGAAATGATACACTTCGAACTAAGGTCTATTATATGCACAATGTGCGCATACAACTCAAAACCTAAATCACAAGGGGTCAAAGTCAATCAAAGATAATACAACTTCCCTAAAACCAAAAAAAATAGTTTTTTTTTCTATTTCAAAATTTTTCTCTTTTTTTTCTTTTTAAAAAATTTGGAGCATAACCTCCCCTCCTGCTTAGCAAAATCAACAATGTCCACATTGTGAGGAAGAAAACCTCGAGGACAAAAAAACAAAAGAAAAGACAAAAAATAAAAGAGATCATACACACTATATACAAGGGATAGAACAATACTACTGGATTGGATATTAAATATACCCGAGCTTCCACATCACTTATCAAAAATCACTGGGTGGCTCAAGGAGCATTAGGCACTCCACATCAAGCTTAAGAAGTAATAATCAAATCACATTGAAGCTCTCAATAGCGTATTATATATGTTGGAATAACTCACAAACAGGTGTGCGTAGCAAAAAGAATGCAAGTTAAGCTTGCATAAGCTTATTAAAGCTTTGTGCGCAATCATATAACGGACAGATGTTCATACATAATGAATAGGACAATGACCTAGAAGTACAAGGAAAGTTAAAAATAAATGATCTAGGTAGTCCCCTATGTCCAACAGTGAAACCAACATCTCCAAATGGAGAAAAGGGAAGAGTTTAGATAAAACCTTTTAGGATAAGTTGAAAAATCAACACATAAAGGGTTACCTAAACTCCAACCCACATCTCTAAGGAACCTTCAAGTCTCTCTGCATCGGTGTGGTTAACAAGAGTTTGAACCGAGGCAAGATTAGACAATGGTATAGTCAGTCTCAGAAAAGTGAACTCAAAAGGATACAAGTATAGTAAGGGGTGGCAAAACAGATGAATTGGGAGATAAATCAGGACATTAGAGTATGAAATCCATCAACTCAACATTGGAGGGTGAAATTTCAATCACAGATTTCTCACATGACTCCTTTCCAACACAAATATACCGCTCATCAAACTGATCAACACTGGCATCATTATCAAATATCTTATATTCCTCAAACTCACAAGGGTGTAAAATGGATAGGTAGGTTAGACATGATTAAGACAACATCAGTAATGTCTTTGGTGTGCTAGTGCTAACGGGTAAGTTAGGGTACAAAGATATAGAGAGGACATTCACATTATAATCCTCTTCGATGGGATTAACAAATGCCACAAGTTTCTTTAATTATAGTCCTTATCATGTTCTATGATTTCCCATTCAACTGACTTTTAAATCTAGAGAACATACCAAGGACTGGACATGCATTAGTAACACAAACAGAATATTCATGATAATCACACAAAAGAGGAGTACATGGAGTGGAAATGGGATAAGTAGGGCCCTCTCTAATATTTTCACACTCCCATGTGTCAAGCGCCAAATACTCAAAGAAGTCCCAAATTTTATCAGGGGATTTAGAAAACGAACCCATCAAACCTCCAGGGGATATGGTTTCAATATGACCCTGAAATTCAGAATTTAATCCCTTAGAAAAAACTTGACAAATTTTCCATTTTTCAAAATATGCACATTGCGCATAAAAAATTATTCAATCTGCTTGAATATCTCTATAATACTTCATACTCATATCAGGGAAAAATGAAAAATAGTCATGCCTTCTTCCAAAAAAAAAAAATCAAATGCTCAATATTTTTTTGAATTTTTGAATTTTCACCAAAAAAGAAAAACAAGGAAAACGAGTTTATAAGATACTAATCAAATTAACTAAGCAACTGATTAAATAAAAAAATCATGGAACTAATCTCATAACAAAATCATGAAACTAATTACAATAAATAAACAAAAAAATAATGACCTAAATTTAAACAACCATCCATGACAATAGCACCAAAAACTTATACAGTAGTCTTAAAAGGAGGTAAAATTTTAACCGCAAGTGTATGGCTGTCAACCGTATATCTAAAGGTCGAATCCAGATGGACGAGGCCGAATCAAAGCCACTACAATTAAAAATTGATTCATGTTAATTGGGCTAAAAGCAATAAATAAGCAAAATAGATTCAACTAACAAAAATTGTAAATTGAACGACAACTATCAAAGAAATTATTACAACAACTAAAGAAATAATAAATTATAATTAATCAAGTGACAATAGAGAGAACAAGATTACCACAACCACTAAAAAGCCAAAAAGAAGTTTTGAATATTCGATAAGTATCAATCATGAAAATTCAATGCCCACCATAAACCAAAGAAGTTGTAAAAAATAAAAATTTTGGCTGAAATAATTTTGGAGGACATAAAAAAATTAAAACTAAAATTAAAACTAAAACTAAAAATTGTATCAAATTTTGAACTGAAAGAATAAATAAGCTTACAAAAATCTCTAAAAACTACTAAGCTAAACTTACAACTATGAGCGAGAGGAATTGATTTTCTACAACGATACCCAAAGACCTCTATGTATATTAAAACTAACCCCTCGTGCTTTCCAAATTACGAACTTTCTTATTTTCTAAGCAATTTTTCCACTTGCCTAGTCACATTGCTTTTTTTTTTTTTTTTGGGGAAGTCACTCCCTTTCCCAATTGATGATTTAATCTCCAATTTACCACCTAACTTCTTAATTTCCTTTTTGGTGTCAGATTGCCAAGAACAAAATGTGCATATCCCAACCTCTTAATTTGTGCCTTAATCATTGAAAATGAAAATTAGGCAGTTCACTCAAAATTAGGCAGTTTACTGATCCTGTAGACATATGTGGCTACATCATACGGATATCAGGGGTGTTCACGGTTCTGGTACCCGAACCAAAAGAGATTTCGGTTTGGATACCCAAATTTGCGGGTCAGACGGATGGCAAACCGTATCCGAACCGAAAATTATCGAGTATCCAATTTCAGGTACCCAATAATTTCGGTTTGGGTTTTTGGTTACCCAATTACCCAATTTTTGTAAACCTTCTTTTTTTGACAAACAATTGTGTTGCATTTTATCCAAACTTTTTTGGTCCCCTTTTTTTTGATAATTATTGAAAGTGATTAATTATAAAATTAGTGTGTGTAAAAATTGCTGTGGCAAGCAAGGTGTTCAGGGGAAGTGCACTTCTGGGATGTAGAAAGTAGCAGTAGTTTGCGAATGTATGATTCAACTCTAATTAGCTTAACTCACTCACCTTAATTACTTTATGGGAAACATCAAATAATCAAATAGTCTGAAAGTTAATGTGAGAAGAAGACTAATTTTTATTGTATGTCAAAACTAATGTTACAGGAAGCTTATATACAAGTCTACCAACTATATTTTGGGAATGAAATAATTACAGTATCATCTAATCAAGGATAGCATCCTAAAATAAAAGGGAAAGCACAAATTAAGGGATTTCCAAGATATTCACATATTCTAACACCCCCTTCAAACTCAAGATGTTACAACAGAAGAAGTCATCTTGAGTTTGGATACTAGTTGATGAAACCTGCCTGGCAAGTGAGATTTGGTAAATATGTCAGCAGTCTGATCAGCACTTGAGATAGAAACAAGAGACAAGTTGTTTCGTAGAAAATGTTGTCTAATGAAGTGGCAGTCAACCTCTATATGTTTAGTGCGTTCATGGAAGACGTCATTATGAGCAATTTGGATGGCACTTCGATTATCACAATGAATTACTGTTGGGCAATGTTGACATATCCCCATATCTTTCAATAACCAACGTAGCCACACAAGTTCAGATGTTGCATCTGCAAGGGCACGGTACTCTGCTACAGTGCTAGAGCGTGCAACTAGCGTCTATTTCTTGCTGCACCATGAGATTAGAGAGTCTCCCAAAAAGAAACAATATCCAGTAGTAGAGTGTTAACTTGTAAGATTACTAGCCCAATCTGAATCTGAGTAACCTTTTAACTCTAGAGAAGAGTTAAAAGGAAAATGGAGTCCTTGGAATAGCGTGCCTTTGATATAAGGAAGGATTCGAAATACAGCAGCGTAATGTGTAGTGCGAGGAGCGGCCATGAATTGACTCACTAAATGGACTGCATAGGCTATGTCAGGTCTTGTAACTGTAAGGTAGACGAGACTCCCAACTAGTTGACGATACAATGTTGCATCCTTCAATAGTGTGCCATCTGTCATTAGCTCGAGAGGAGAAAGTACTGTTTTATCATCTGTCAATCCAGCTCGAGACACAAGAGCATAAGCATATTTTGCTTGTGTCATGTAGTAACCCTTCTTGTCAGAGGAAACTTCCAGTCCTAGGAAGTAGTTTAGGAATCCAAGATCCTTCATTTCGAATTCTCGATGGAGAAAGTGTTTGAAGTCTTGAATTCCTTGCAGATCATCCCCCGTGATTATCATGTCATCCACGTACAATAACAGGAGAACATATCCATTATTTGTATGTCGAATAAAGAGGGCATTATCATGTGGGCTGGAGTGAAAACCAAAGCGATGAACTGTAGCACTAAACTTGGAAAACCAAGCTCGTGGAGCCTGTTTTAGACCATATAAAGCTCGATGTAAGCGACACACCTTGTTTGGAGGATGAGCATAACCTAGTGGAGGTTTCATGTAGACTTCCTCTGACAGATCGCCATTGAGAAACGCATTCTTGACATCCATTTGGAATAGTTGCCATCTTTTTCCTGCCGCGACTGCTAGCAAACTCCTTACTGAAGTAAGACGAGCGACAGGTGTAAATGTCTCTTCATAGTCAACTCCATACTCCTGGCTATACCCCTTTACGACAAGGCGAGCTTTGTACCGTTCAAGTGAGCCATCTAATTGAGTTTTCACCTTATATACCCACTTGCATCCTATGGTAGTTTTTCCAGGTGGAAGGCCTACTAAGTCCCAGGTATGTGTATTGTGTAGTGCATGAAGTTCATCTTGCATTGCCTTCTGCCAATTGGGATCATCCTGAGCTTCCCGAAATGTACTAGGTTCATGAATGGCTGCAACAACAGAATAACAATGATAGTCCTGAAGATGGAAAGGTTGTTGACTAACTCGAGAGGAACGACGTAGTGTCAATGTAGTGTCGTTTTCCTCATTAGAATCCACTTGTTGTAATGATACATGAGAAGAACATGTAGATGGATCATTCTCCTCTTCAGTAGATGATGCGAAAGCTTCTGCAAGTGCATTATCAGAATCTTGTACAGGAGAATCACTAGCATCTAGGAAAAGATCAACACCACCATCGGTGAAATAAGGGGATTCTGACCTTGATGTCTAGAAGGCAGAGAGTGTAGAGAACATTTTGTGTTCCCAGAAGACGATGTGACAAGAAATTCGAAGTCGCTTAGATACGGGATCCCAATAACGATGTCTTTTTTCTTGGATACCATAGCCAAGGAAACAACATAGCCGTGCTCGTGGCTGTAGCTTGGTTCTCTTATGGGGTTGCAACATCACAAAGCAAGCACATCCAAAAACGCGAAGAACATCATAGTGTGGTAGAGAACCATACAAGCGC
>NCQV01073468.1:3775-13965 GCA_002740545.1 Lophocereus schottii
CACACACATACACATATATATATACACACACACACACACTCGACCAGATGCTGGTTATGATCCCAACTCCCAGTGTAATCGAGTACACAGGCTCTCAACATGTGCTTCAGGATTTGAATGGTTCTTTCTGATTGTCCGTCTATTTGAGGGTGGAAGGTTGTACCTAAACGTAGTTCTGTACCCATTGCTCTTTGAAAACCATGCCAGAAGCGGGATATGAACTTGCTATCATGGTCTGACACAATATTGAGCGGCACACTGTGCAATCTGACTATCTCCTTGATATACAAATCAGCCAGCTGCTCAGAGGTGAAAGTAGTTTTGATGGCTAAGAACTGTGCAGCCTTAGTTAGGCTATCAACTATCACCCAAACATTATCATGCTGCTTGGTGGTTTTTAGCATCCCCACAACAAAATCTATGGTAAGGTGCTCCCATTTTCACGCTGGGATTAGTAGAGGTTGTAGTAATCCTCTAGGTTTTTGATGCTCCGTTTTCACCCTTGGACCGGTAAGACATCGAGCCATGAAATTCCCAATATCTCTTTTCATCCCATTCCACCAATAATGGGTTTTCAAGTCATGGTACATCTTCATACCTCCAAGGTGAGTAGTAATGTGGAGTTGTGTGCTTCCTTTAACAACTTCTTTTTGAGAGCTGTTATGTTTGGAACACATAGTCTTCTTTCACGCTAAAGTACTTCATTTTGGATTGAAAATTTCTTATTCCTTCCTTCTTCTGCACCCTTCCTAATCCTCATAAGTTTAGGGTCATCTTTCTAATGCTGCTTAATTTGTTCAATCAACGGCGAAGAGATTTGAAGCGCTGCTAAATAGTTATGGTCCCCCCTGGTAATACCCCCTCTATTTATAGCGTGTTGAGCTCTTTCAAAAGTCTCTTTTCTTGCGTAAGTAAGCAGGTCACGCTTCCAGTAGACTTCCTACTCAGCGTATCGGCCACTACGTTTGCTTTACCAGGGTGATATTTAACCTCCATATCGTAATCCTTCAAGAGTTCTAACCATCTTCTTTGCCTCATATTCAATACCTTCTAAGGAAAAATATACTTCAGACTCTTATAGTAAGCATATACTTCACATCTTACTCTATAAAGGTAGTGTCTCCAGATTTTCAGGGCAAACACAACAATGGCCAATTCTAGGTTGTGCGTTCGATAATTTTCTTCGTAAGGCTTCAATTAGCCAGAGGCGTAGGCAATGACCCTGCCCTTTTGCATTAGAACACATCCCAATCCTTTCTTAAATGCATTACTGTAGATTACAAAACCTTCATTGCCTTCAAGTATTGCTAGTATTGGTGTCGATACTAGTCATCTCTTTAGCTTCTAAAAGCTATCATCACACTCCCTTGTCTATTTAAATTTATTGCTTTTTCAAAGTATTTTGGTGATATGCAGGGCTAGTTTAGAAATTTCCTCTACAAATCTCCTATAGTAACCAGCCATACCTAAGAAGCTTCGTACCTCAGAGACATTTGCGGGCCTTGGCCAATTCACAATGGCCGCTACCTTCACCGGATCCACCGATATGCCTTCTTTAATCACTATATGACCCAAAAACTGAACTTTTTTCAGCCAAAAATCGCACTTCTTAAGCTTGGCATAAAGTTTGTGTTCTTCCAGTGTTTTCAACACTATTCATAACTGGTCTGCATGCTCTTCCTTGCTCTTAGAGTATGTTAGGATATCATTGATGAATACCACTATGAATTTATCGAGGAAGGGTTTGAAGACCCTGTTCATCCATGAAGAAGGCAGGAGCATTAGTTAACCCAAATGGCAATCCTAAGAACTCGTAACGCCTATATCGAGTTCGAAAGGCAGTTTTGGGTACATCTTCTTTCTTAATCTTTAACTGATGGTATCCCGATCTCAAATTAATTTTTGAGAACACTAAAGAACCAACTAGTTGATCAAACAGGTCATCAATTCTTGGGAGTGGGTACTTGCTCTTGACTGTTACCTTGTTCAACTCCCGACCCTCAAAGTCGAACCAAAGCCCTTAGAACGGGTCTTCCAGCATGGAATCGAGGTGGGTGTTCCTCGCCTCCTAAATTAGTATTAATTTCGAAACGTTTTAACCTAAACGATGATTTATGTCAGCCTAGGTTTAGCTAATTTCATGGATTATGTGATGAGAAGCTATGCATGTTTAGAATCGATTCAAATATGTTAAGTTTATGCATGCTTGAAAAGTGAGTTCGAAATGGATTATATATGTCTAGAATCAATTCGAATATGCTAAGTTTATACGTGCTTGAAAAGTTAGTTCGAAATGGATTATATATGTTTAGAATCGATTCGAATATGGTAAGTTTATAGATGCCTGAAAAGTTAGTTCGAAATGAATTATGAAAGTTTAGAATTGATGTATACATGTTTAGTTCATTCATAATCATTTATTGACTTCAAAATGAATTATAAATGTTTAGAATCGACGTATGTACATGCAGTTAATTTGTAATTGTTCAATAACTTCGAAGTAAACTATAAGTGCTTAGAATCATTATATGTACGATTAGTTGACTCATGATCATTTAATAACTTCGAGGTAAACTTTAGATGCTTAGAATCGTTATATATATGCTTAGTTAAATCATGATCGTTCAATAACTTCGAAATAAATGAACGCCCTGAATCGCATTATGCTTAAATGCCATAATTAGGCTTGAATAGTAACTTTGTTATAATGAACGGAACCCTTGATTGATGTTTGCCTAATTGGTTAATGCATGCATGAATAGTAATTTTGATATGATAAACGAACGCCTTGATGCCTGAATAATAACTTCATTATGATAAACGAAACCATTGAATCGATGTTGCTTAACTAGTTGTTTTATGCCTAAATAGTAATTTGAAATGACATAAGAATGCGTCGATTTAATGCTTGTTTAATTTAGCTACTTAATGTCTGAATAGAAGTTTGAAATGGCACATGAACACCTCGAATGCGATAAGATTCATGTTTAATTAGTTTAGTTAGTTCGTTAAGGCATTATAGTTATAAATGCAAACATGGTTATATATGTATACATATGTTTGCGATAATACATCGTTGGATGGTGTTGCTTGCCCAGGTGAGTGCATAAACCCTACCCCTTTTATAAGCTAGCATGATAATGTGTTATGATCAATGAATTGAAAACCGAGATCGTAGTAGGATGGTTTGAGGTAGAATTATGAGTGGTTCGAGGTTCATTGTGGTACGGTGCTTGTGAGGAGGGAGTCTGGGTTGTGAATTAACCATAATCATGTAGATTGCGAGGCCACGTGTGGCTCATTGTGCTGAATTGATTATGAAGTACTTGAATGTAATATATGTGGACCCCCCTTCCCTTTCATGTCCTCAAGTTACATTATGTGCATAAGGGTGAGTTTTTCAAAGAAGGATTTCATGTTTTGAAATGATAGTAGTCATAATTATTAGTGCATGATGGCCTATTTTAACTAAATGAATACAGTTTCGGAAGTGAACTCGCTCGAACGGGGGGAACCCTAAAGAGTTTTATAGAGGCGTGAGTTGTATGAAAAAGAATTTCACTATGAGAGGCAGCAAAATTATTAGCCGTTATGGCCAATACGCGTTGAAATTGGCTAAGATAATGTACTGCAGACAATATGATATGAATGATGTTAGCATAAGGGATAAGTCCTGGTACTAGAAAACCCTCGAAGACCCTGACGAGGGTAATGTAATGGTCCAATATGTTATGTAGCCGTTCTAGCAGTAAGAGCTTAATGTGAGTGTTAGGTCTCAGTATGGGGTTTGAGAATAGATCTCACCCAATCAGCACCCTATAATGATCTTATGCCAGATGTATTTTCCTAATAACTAAAGAAAACAGTTGGCATCTTCCCATTTCAAGCGTTTTGAAAGATAAGAAAGTTTTTACGGGCCCTAAGAGGCCATATGGAATGAGATATGAAAAGCTTATAAGAGTCGTTGTATGACCAATACAAAATGAATCTCTTTTTAAAGAACAAGAGCCTTAAGAGGTTAAGAAAATGCTTTCAATGAAAGAAAGAAAGTTTTCAATGAATGCTTTATGAAATGAATCCTAAGCATGGTTGAATGATGTGCATGTTCTGTGCTTTTCTTATGAATGAAATGTAAATGAGATCTAAGTGAAGTAAGCTAATGAAAATAAAGCCTTATGATCGTATTTCATGAATGCCCTATGAATGAGACTTGAAGTGTGTGTGCCTTATGTATGTCATATGAATGAAACGCCAAGAAAAGTATGCTTATGAAAAGAGATAACCTTATGTGCGCACCATATAATGAGGTTTCATGCATAGTTTAAATGGAATGCTAAGAAGATGTGATTATAAAAAAGGAAGATCCCTATGCTTATCCCTCGGTGCTCGCTTATGTCCTTAACTGCTTGTCAGTAAAGGAACTTAGTCATTTAGGGACCTAGAAATGGTTTGAGTGGTTAAAATAAAGTTTATGGTTGGTAATCCTTTCATAAGGATTTAATGAATGCCTAATATGATAGTAAAGTATGAATACATGATACATGACTAATATGAGTATTATTGCCTGCAACGCTTTTGGTTTAAGGTGGTCAGGGTACACTCACTGAGGTGTAGTTGCTCATCCCACTTCTCTTTCCCCCTTTTGCCCAGGTTTTCTTGTGACAGTAAGAAGTTGAGTTAACTATGTCAAGATGTAGTCTATTCTCGCTTGCAGGGTGTCATGTGTACCTACTTATGTCTTTAACGAAGTCATGTAATGCATCCTTAGTTTCTGAACGCGTGTAAACCAAGCATTCTAGTTTATGTATCGTATATGGTATAAAGGTCACTCTTTATGGCCGTACGAGCCAAACATCTAATTAGTTAGATGTCTTCTTGGTCTAAGTTAGTTATAATTTGGGATGTAAACCCCAATACTCCGGTTGTGTGAACCATTGAGTTGTATCTTTCATTTCTTCTTTATTAATGAACTATTCTGTGTGTTGTACTCTGAGCGGGTGGCTCGTTGAGTTATGAACTCCAGCATGTAGCCGTTGAGCTTCTTTTAAATGTTTTACACCTCCGTTGATTTACAGGGGTTTATTGTAAGGCGTTTAGCCTGGAAACGGTCAGTTTTTAAGAAAATTCTGTCCGTTTTGCCCCAGAATTTAAGTAAAAAGTTAAGAAAATGTCATACTTTCCGCACTAGGGGTTGGGGGTGTGACAATTGATGGTATCAGAGTAAAAGTCCTGTGACCATAGGCCGCGACCTGAGTCTTGCATTTCATATAGTCGCTTAGGAATACTTTGCGGCTATGTGACATTTGTTGTACTTTGTGTGCAAATGTGAGCTTTGTATGATCATTGCGGCACTTAACTAGTTATGTACGGCTCGAGAAGGTCAATTGAGTAAAAGATGCGAGTTGTGCATTAATATAGGAGTCAAATAGCTCTCCCCACACCTTCAAGTGATGCTGTGAGTATTTAATTGGTATAATATGTTCCTAATGTGCTAGCTGACTTCATTGATTGACTTATATGCGATCCGGGTAAACCGATCAAACAAAATGTGAGCCGCATGTTAGAATGTGAACCCAATTCACTTTCGTATTCTTGTGTGAACTAAGTGATGTTGAGTGATAAATGTTTTCTTCATGCGTTCTGATAAAACCATCGATAGTTCAAACACGTCGATTTAAACTCGAACGATTGAAAAATATTCTCTAAGCTCATCTTTGCCCCTGAAGTACAATTTGCTCCTCGGGCTCCGTAATGGAGTGAGCGGTCGTGCTCAAAGGTTGGTAGAAAAGAAGTTTAAAACTGATCAGCTATTTTTCACCTTTGAAATCCGAAGTTTCAAAATGTTAATGTCTTTTTCATTGTCGAGTTAAGCTTTACTTTACACTCTTTAGCTATGATGAACGAGCTTAGGTTTCCAAGTACATGCCATTGTACTATACGTGTCGATATCGGTTGCTATAATTGATAATCCTACTAAATGATATCCTACTTTTGTATGCATGCTTGAAGACTATGTGCTAATGGTGGGACCTCATTAACCATTGCGTAGTGTACCTACTGTTCCCCTTCTTTACCATTATTACCTAAACCATGCATTACTTGTTCTTTTTATTATATGGATTGTTATTCATGAATGGGGTGACAATGTTTTGGCCCGAACGAACCCTAGTATACCTAGAAAGCATAAGGGAGAAAGAACCTGGCAAACTTTGGAATTGTACATAGTAAACAATCCTTACGAAGGTGAGTGACATAAGTTGTAGGACTCCTATGATTACCTATAGGATAGATGTACCTCATAAAACCTTAACGGGTACCTATAAAACCATCGATGTGTTCGTGATCAAATGCCAACAAAGTGAGGTTTCGTAATTGCTTAGCTTGAAATTGATTAAACATGTAACTGTATTAGTTAGAATGATTTGAACTTATGCAATTAATTGCACGACATGACTTTTGAATCATTATGTACAGCCCATCGATACTGTTTTCTCATGTTATAATTGGACTGGTTGAACTCGATGTATGTAATGTGTGATTAGATGACAATAGAGCTACAATTACATGAATCGTGTCTATAGAAATATGTATCTCATGTGTAAGAAAATAGCATAGTAGAGCACTCAGGATCATGTCATCATATATATTGACACTCACATCCATTATGCACGGTTATTCAAGTGTCTTGTGAATGATTGGCTTAGTAAGTGCATACCTTGGTGTTTGCTTCACTTGAGTTGGATTTGGCATGTGACCTAGCTATCCAAATGATTTAACTCTCATGATTCGTAGCATGGTATGACCTTAGAGTCATCATTTACATCCTATGAATTCCTTGGTTCCATGTTATAACTGAATAACGGCACACAAGTATTTGAAGTATGATGAGGTGACTATAGAAACCCGCATTCACGTATTCTTGCCGTAGTATTCTCTCCTCAAGGTCTTCCTATCGACATGTTATGCTAGTTTGTGCTGTTCATGGTTCTGAATCCTTAGTGCTCTGTTGTATACCCTACATGATGTCAATATGAATTCGAGTATTACCCCCAAGTCCCTTCATTATCAATGTGACGTAATATAATGTCTCTACTAACTTAAGTACGATGTGGTAGCTTCCTGATCAGTTGATTTTACCTCAGAGTGATATGATTTCTTCATGCCTTTGAATGAACTTGACTAAGTTAACTACCTTCATACGACTGTTGCATGCCCTGCCTAAGTTGCCATGAATGAAATCATTAAAAGTTATTCGAAATTCATTTAAAACATAGAAATTTCGATCACATATGCTTCCATTTTGAAAATGCTAACTATATGCATATTAGACGTCTTCATGTTGCTTGGGAGTCTTAGACTTGAGAATACTAAATTACTGATTCTATGCAATACTATGCGACGCTATTATGCTCAAATGATACTATGTGGTGTTATGTGACGTTTTTATTATTCTAAATGTGTTGTACGAGTCCCCATGTTAATCATTATGATCCCAAAAGTGACTTAAATTCATGCTTTAGAATGAGACTACTAAGTATATGACCTTAAGATGTCATTTTCCCAGTTGCCATACCTTTAGATGCCCACTTATAGGTCCACATGCATAGAGTTGTTGCTTGCCATGCGAACTGAGTCTAGATTATCGAAAATCTATATTTCACTTTCAAAACAAACTCAATATGGTTGTCCATGCCAACTCATTTGCCCCTCTTCAATGCGATTTGCCCTCGTTGCCTAAATAGAGTAAGTAGATACTTGAAGAGGACTGGCGAGGAGGAGACTGGCTACCATAAGTTATTTTCTTTGGATTTAAAAGAAGTAGTGTCTGCAAAATGAAACCTTTTGAAAACCTACCGCATAAATCCCAATTGTGTGCATGCATTCTAGGAAAGACCAAGCTTCAATTTAGAATTTCGAGGATGAAATTCTTTTAAGGGGGAAAGAGTGTAAGACCCGTATTTTTTGTTTTCCATTAAGTTAACTGTATTACTTTTTTACGTTATAAAATCGTATTTTTAGTAACTGTATGAGTTAAATGATTATCGATGTGCTTTTAGGAGTTATAATTTTATTAAAAAGGGATTATTATTGCTATTATTGATTTTAAAGTTAATTTGTGCTATTTGTGCCTTTAAATTATATTGATAGTTTAATTTAGTCGTTATTCGATTTATTTAGTTGTTTCCCAAGTACGATTAGGTTGTTTATCTTAGAATTAGTTTCAAGGTTTATTAAATCGAACCTTTATATATTTGGGACCGAATAGTCGATAGAAGTTCGTATTAACAATTGGGTTTAGAATAAGAGGTACGAAATTAGACTAGCGGTGCTAGTCGATTGAGCAAGCATTAAACAAAAAAGAAAAAGGGGGAAAGGTAAACTAGAATAAGGGGGACAAATTCGGGTCTGAGGCAACCCGAAACCCCCAACCCCCTCTCTCTCCTCTGCTTCTTCTCCTCTCCCACGTGCAAGCCAGAGCAAACAGCCATTCCCCCTTCCTCCACCACACGTCGCCGGCGAGAGAGGGGCCACGATGGTCCCCTGCACGCAATCACTCACCACCGACCACCAACCCCTCTTCTCTTCTCTCCTCGCCGCGAACAGAGCCGGGCAGCGACACTTCTGATGACCTCGAAACACCGGCCACATGCCGAAATCCGGCCAAATACCCAAAATGGACCTCCCCCATAAGTCGAGTGGCCGAATTCGTCCCAAATTAGCCATAAATGTCACCAAATTTGGGAGCCAGGGTTCGGTTCAAGCAAGGCAATGGACTAGGGTTTCGAGTTCATCAGTTGGACGTGCATTTGGGACTAATTGAATCAAGGATTGAGGTTTTCCGATCCTCAAAATTGAACCAAAGCCCTTAGAATGGGTCTTCTAGCATGGAATCGAGGTGGGTGTTTCTCGCCTCCTAAATTAGTACTAATTTCAAAACGTTTTAACCTAAACGATGATTTATGTCAGCTTAGATTTAGTTAATTTCATGGATTATGTGATGAGAAGCTATGCATGTTTAGAATCAATTCGAATATGTTAAGTTTATGCATGCTTGAAAAGTTAGTTCGAAATGGATTATATATGTTTAGAATCGATTCGCATATGGTAAGTTTATACATGCCTGAAAAGTTAGTTCGAAATGAATTATGAAGGTTTAGAATTGATGTATACATGTTTAGTTAATTCATAATCGTTTATTGACTTCGAAATGAATTATAAATGTTTAGAATCGATGTATGTACGTTTAGTTAATTTATAATCATTCAATAACTTCGAAGTAAACTATAAGTGCTTAGAATCGTTATATGTACGATTAGTTGACTCATGATTATTCAATAACTTCGAAGTAAACTTTACATGCTTAGAATCGTTATATATATGCTTGGTTAAATCATTCTTGTTCAATAACTTCGAAATAAATGAACGCCCTGAATCGCATTATGCTTAAATGCCGTAATTAGGCTTGAATAGTAACTTTGTTATGATGAACGGAACCCTTGATTGATGTTTGCCTAATTGATTAATGCATGCTTGAATAGTAATTTCGATATGATAAACGAACGCCTTGATGCCTGCATAGTAACTTCGTTATAATAAACGAAACCCTTGAATAGATGCTGCTTAACTAGTTGTTTTATGCCTAAATAGTAATTTGAAATGACATACGAATGCGTCGATTTAATGCTTGTTTAATTTAGCTACTTAATGTCTGAATAGAAGTTTGAAATGGCATATGAACACCTCGAATGCGATAAGATTCATGTTTAATTAGTTAAGTTAGTTCGTTAAGGCATTATAGTTACAAATGCGGACGTGGTTATATATATATATATATATATACGCATGTTTGCGGTAATACACCGTTGGATGGTGCTGCTTGCCTAGGTGAGTGCATAAACCCTATCCCTTTTATAAGCTAGCATGATAACGTGTAATGATTAATGAATTGAAAACCGAGATGGTAGTTGGATAGTTTGAGGTAGAACTATGAGTGGTTCGAGGTTCTTTGTGGTACGGTGTTTGTGAGGAGGGAGTCTGGGTTGTGAATTAACCGCAATCGTGTAGATTATGAGGCCACGTGTGGCTCATTGTGCTGAATTGATTATGAGGTGCTTGAATATGATATATGTGGACCCCCTTCCCTTCCATGTCCTCAAATTACATTATGTGCATAAGGGTGAGTTTTTCAA
>NCQV01073476.1:3930-14565 GCA_002740545.1 Lophocereus schottii
ATCATAATAGATGGAAAGTGGCGAGATTCACTTTAGCCATAAAGATGCTTCCAATAACAAGTTTCATAGCCCTCATACCTCTTTGCCGGCTATAGCTGAGGCTATAAACTCAGCAGCCATAGTCGAATCTATAATACATGTTTGTTTCTTCGATGCCCAAGATACTGCCCCACCACTAAGCAAGCATATCCAGCCTAGCATTGAGTCTTAATACTCTATGTTAATTACCCATCTTGCATCTGAGCATCCTTCTAAGAGCAAAAGCTAACTTGAATAAAGTAAGCTATATCCTTAAGTTCTATTCAAGTATTTCAAAACTCGATGTATTGCATGCCATTGAATCTAACCATGATTACTAGTATATCAATTCAATTTCCAAATAGCAAATGCAATATTTGGCCTTGCGCTCATCATGTTATATACCAAGAACCCTGTGACCTTCGCATGCTCAAGTTGTGCAATGGATCTCTCACTATTTCGAGTCAACTTATAAGTTAGAACAAGAGGAGTAGATACTAGAGAGCAATCTTGGTATTTGAACCTCCCAACTACTTTCTCAATGTAATAAGATTGAGTCAAGCAAATTCCATCATTATCTCTAGTGATATTAATGCCACGTATAATGTCGACCTCCCCATGTCCTTCATAGAAAACCTAAAAGATAGAAAACTTTGGTTTTCTCCACTTCCTTTAAATTAGTTCTAAAGATCAGATGTCATCAATACATAGACAAATAATCACACCTTTTCAATGTTAGAATAAACACATTTGTTAGATTCATTGATACTAAAGCCCAATGAAAGCACTCATCAAATTTTGATGTCATTTCTTATGTGCTTGCTTTAGGTCATACAAGGATACTGTGAGTTTGTATACACGTCTCTTCTTCTAACTCACTATTCAACAATGAGTTTTTTTACATCCATTTAGTGAATCGGTAGCTTTTGAGTTGCATCAAGAGTGATGAGTACTATGACGGTTGTAATCCTAGCTACAATTGCATAAGTATCAAAGTAGTCAATACCTTATTTCTAGTTAAATCCCTACTTACTAATCAGACTTTAAACCTTTCTATGATACCATCTACTCTTCCTTTCCCTTTGAAGATCCATTTTGATGAATAGGTTTACATTAAGGGGGAGAATCAACTAATAGAACCCAAGTATTATTTTCCATTATTCAGTCCATTTCATCTTGGATTGCTTCTTTTTAGGAAGGAGGATCTTGAGATTCTATATCCTCTTTAATGGAGTTAGGATCTGAGTCAATGCTATAAATATAAGGGATTTCATTTTCAATAGAATTCCTAGTTCCTCTTAATAGGTAGATAAAAAAATCTGGTCCAAAGGATTTATCATTTCTATTCCGCTTACTCCTTACTTCAACTATTTCTCCTTATTCTTGACCATTACTTCAAGTCATAATACTTGAAAAGATCATGGTTGAAGAAAATTTATTTCCATAAAAAATTGCATCCATTGATTCTATCATGGTGTTTACTGCAATTGAAACATTTGGTTCAACGACGATAAACCTATAGGTTTTGCTATGCTCAGTGTAGCCTATAAAGATGCACTCAGTCTCTCTTTCTTCCAATTTCTTTTTCTTGGGTTCCGGGACTCTTACAATAGCCTTACAAACCCAAACTCTGAAATAGCTTAGGTTTGGTTTCCTCTTATTCCATAACTTATATTGGGTAATAGAACTCCTTTTATTAGGAACTCTATTTAGGATATAGCGTGTTGGGAGCATTTCATCTCAAAACCCTTCACTTAAATAGGAATTAGAAAGCATAACATTTACCATTTCAATTAAAGTTCGGTTTTTCCTTTCCAGTAGACCTTTATGTTATGGTGTGTATGGTATCATAGCCTCATGAATTATACTGGTACACTGGAAATAGCTGGGATCATAATATTGACCACCACTTATGCAATCTAAGTCTTTTAATAAAAGTTTAACAATGCAACTCGTATTCATTCTTAAGGACCCTAAACTTGTTTAGTGTTTCATTTTTAGCATGCAAAAGATACACTTGGCAATATCTTGAAAATTCATCAATGAATATGACATAGTATTTCTTTCCTCCAAAAGGAGTGTTATCAAAGTCATCTAAATCACTGTGAATCAATTCAAGTATTTTGGTGATCCTTTTAGCATTTGAAAAGCAACTTCTAGTGATTTTGACTAATATGTAAGTCTTGCATTTCTCTATGTTTCTATCAAAGTTGGAATTAACTTAAATCTAGACATATCTTTTAATATTTTATAATTCACATGTCCAAGACAATTATGTCATATAGAAGAAATATAATGAACAAGCATTTAAATAGAATCATTCACTTTATTAGCACTAGAGTTAGCGATTACACTAAGTTTAAACATGTCACCACATGTGTTGAGTAAAAATTTAATAAAAATAAATAATATGAACAACATAACTTTCCGACGTACAAAAATGTACATCGATTTATTTTGAGTACGACCCTATTCAAGAAGATATACCTCCTTAATTGCATCTTGGGGAGATCACATTTTGATTCTGTCTCATTCTATTTTTATTTTTCTTTCTTGGTTTCGTTTGGCATGTATAATTCAAGTCAACAATTAGCATGTTTTTAATGTCAAATTGGCCATATCCAAAACTTAATTGCATCAGATAGTGGCTGTATAGGCGCCTTCTAGGAAGAGTACTATGCATACACATTCTTCATATGCAGGTTAGGGAACAGATAATTTTATTTGATTTAGAATTTGAGTTGCACTCACTTTTTAGTCATGAGCTGCCTATGTACCTCTTTTATAAAGGATCAAACCAATAGCAGTTCTTTAAAATCTTATTTTGATTTAATTTGTCTTTTATTTTGGTTAAGTTAATAACCATTTGATGTAGTTTTAATTATTTATGCTGGCCCAAAAAAAATGACCGTAATTTTGATTTGATTTTGATATTTGGATTTTTTTTGAACTTATGGCCAAGTTGTATTTTTAGCCATTTCATGATTTTTATTTACTGACTTAGCTTTGATTGGGGTCGGTCCATTAATATCTTTAACTTGCGATTGCACCCGATATTTATGGGCTTCCTACATACAGCTAATAGGATCAAATCGACGTAATTCTTCGCCCAAATTTTCTTTACGCTTATGTCATGGAAGGGGGGAAAATTTATTAAGCTTCGTTGTATGTTTTGCTCAAGTTTGGTCTATTTTGCCATACTTATTATATGAAAAAGGCTTCGACTTTTTGAAAAGCTCATTTTTTATATTTGTTTTAGTTACGTAATGTGTAACAAAAAGTCACAGAACTGTAACTTTAGCCTTTTATTAAAGATGAGGGAAATTGAATAATTGTTTTTGGTCCATTTCTTGGACTTGGAAATTTGAGGACATCAGTTTCTATTTTGTAATGCTTGGTTTTTTAACTTTTCATGAATTGGGGGGGGTCAGTTTAAGCCCATTTGAGGACCTCGATTTAGATTGAACCCGAAAATTTTATATCGAGCTTCATAAGTATCCTTAGTAGAATCAAGTCAGCGTAGTTCTAGTTGGTGTTCAACTTCAGCATATTTTATTTTATTTTAAGTTTTGGTCTTTACAGATTTTTCTAAAGTAGATACATCAAATTTGTGTACACCTACTTATAAATTATGGGTACAAGCCTCTTTAATAAGGGGATGACTTTATACTCAAAAAAACTTTAGCCCTACACTGCTCTCCTTTGCTTTTTCTTTGTTCCTTTTGAGCTCTATAGTTTATTTTGCCTGAGTTGTCTGGCGTCTTTATCCCCTCACGTTCCATCTATTTGGAGAAGAGAACAAATTTGGGTGAAAGACAAAAAGCTGTAAACTATTTATTTGTTTATTATTAGTGCTCCTCGATTTCCTGATTGCTTTGGTCAGTTCTTTTGTCTTCTGAGACTTTGTTGGCTTCATACTCAATATTTACCATCACATTCTTAAATCCCTTTTTGTAAAAGTAGGATATAATTATGAGAGTCCAACTTTGCAAGACTCATTAACGCCCCTCCTTTTCTATTTTTATTCTGTTTACCCATCTCATCTTAGGATTACAATATCCTTAACAAAGATATGAAATTCCAGATGCAGTAGGTCTTCTTCTATGTTTTGGACTCTATATCCTATCAGATTTATGATATCACATCTTATAAATACTGCTTTACCTTGTAACCTCATCGTATTCTTCTACATCAGCAAGTCCCCTCCTCATTTTCTTTTGGCGTTTTCACGAAGTGGTAAACTGTTATATCAAACGATTTATCTAATTGAAGATTACCCCTGTGGTCCCTTTGCTTTGACAACCTACTATATGGTTGCAAATTGACAAGAGGTTGGGAAAAGTAGGTTACTTTTTATACCATCTTTGATGAAATTTATTGCTTCACCCGCCTCTGCTTTGGGTGTATGAGTACTTTGACTTATCTAAAGAGTAGGCATTCCAAACAGAGGATACTTTTACTATTCCACTTCAAGTTAAAATAGCCATATTAGTCATGACAGTGTAATTAATTTGGGTGAGAAACAACTGGAAGAATTATAATTTGGATTAAGCCTTTTTTTGTAATTTATATTGCTCTTCTCCAAAAAAAAAAAAAATTCATCAGAATAGCAACATCTTCTTGGCCAGGACATATAATTAATCCTCTATCTTCTTCAAACCATAGGATTTTATAGTTCTGACGGGAACAAGGATCCGGCAGGATCTGTAATTTCATGATTTCAGCAGGAATCGGGATTTAGCAGGATCTAAAATTTTCACCGTTTTAGCAAGAACTAAAATCTAGCATAATCCAAAAGTCCAATTAAAACTCGAATTCACCTTGAGTGATTTTAGACGGATAAGTGGCATCCATATTTCATTGTTGTATTATCTTGAACTTTGTTTGAATTTTTGAAGATGACCAGATTTAATCCCCGATTCACCTTCTCTATTTCTTCAAACTGTCTCAAAGCCCGTTCCTTTGTGAACGCTGCTTTCCTTCCTTTCAACAGTCTTTTTTTCTATCCCAAATTATTGTTTCAATTAATGCTTCCCTCTCTTTGCCTTTGTGCCTTGTATCTATAATGGGTGATGGACACAATTACTTTCCCACGTTGCAGAAAAAGTAAGCAAATCGTGTTAGTGGGGGTTTTGTGATAACCACCTGTCATGCACTACTTTCCTTTTTTTTTTTAAATTCCTCTCCTTGCCTTATTTTTTTATTGCTCATAATCTTGAAAGCAAATGTCATGTGATGACCTCTAAGGCATAGAAATAGTACATTTCATTTTTTTAAGAGCCCATTATTATTAATGCCAGTTTTGTACTTTTCTTATTTTTTTAGTTTCTTCTCCCCCTCTTTTTTCAATGGTTGAATAATTTTAAATCCATTAGTGCTAATATTAACAAAGTAAATTCAACAATATTTCATGTTCAATAGCATGTATAGTCATTCCCTACAAAGAGATTACCCTTAGACGTAATGATTTATCGGCTTCATGCACTTGATTGAAGCCAAACCTATTAAAAAGAAAATCGAAAAATGAGATTCTTCCTAACTTTGGGAGAGTAATATAGATACCCAATGTAGCAGTTTTACCAGAAGTAAAGACTAATTCTACTTAGCCTATCACTTTTAAAGCTAAATGGTAGACGTATTATCCATTTAGAGCAGTTTGTCATCTTCAACGAGTATAAGAGTCTTGAAGAAGGAGCGGCCTTTGCACACATACTTGGAAGCAACTGAATCAACCCACCAATCATTGTTACTTTGGGCAACATTGATTTGATCAAAGATCATGGCTACAAAGCTGTCCTTTGTCATAGCCTTTTGGTTATTCAATCCATGCTCGTACTTCATGAAGGCTACAGAAAAAGAATAATACAAGGACCCTCAACTATCAATCACCTACCGAGATAAACTTTAAGAGGGCTCGTTATGAGTGCTTTGATCATTATGATGATTTTGATATGGGAAATGACATAGGATTTGAAGATTTACCTATCACAAATTTGGACACTTGTACTGAACAGGGAACTTTGATTCAATAAGATGCCCCCACAGAGAAAACAGAAGTAACCTTATATGAAGCACCTCTCGCTGTAGTAGAGCACCCTAATGCAGTAGTAACTGCTATCATTCCTATGCCTGACACTTCTGATCACTTGGTTAAAGCCTTACCTATTCAGAGCATCCCTACTTCTTTAGCAAGCCTTTTTTGCAACTTGAAGGAAGATTGGGTTCGAGAGAGCATTCTGCAAGGAGTAGAGGTGATCATTAGTATTATTTGTAGTCATGGCTCTCCCAGGGACTTGTTAGCCAGCAGAGCACGAGTTTCTCAATCCTTGAGTGCACTTAACTATATGATTGACATCTATAAGCTTAGTACAATCGAGATTTGTTGGCTTTCTTCCAAGATAGAGGAGATATTTGACGTAGTTGAGACTGCTGCAAAGATCGAATAATTGGTGGACATTGATCAAGTTAAAGCTTTGTCTGACCAACATCTCACTTGTTCTTCTGAAATGGATCACATTGAAGGTCAGCCCGATAACCTGTCTAATGAAGCTTCAGAACTTAAGGTTAAGGAGCATGAGATTTCAAGGCAGGAGGAGCAGATTCGTAAAATGTGAGAGGATTGGACCACCCAACAGTGAAGTTTAATTGAGGCAAAGAGCAAGTTGAAATCCTCTCTAGATTCGAAGAAAAGGGAAGCGGAACAGCTAAAGGCAGACTTAATTGAAGCTGGATTTTCTAAGCTATAGGATTTGGAGAAGGAGAAGGACCATCTTAAGAATTTGATCAACTTTGTAATCTCCTTTAATAATGTTTAGATTTTGTTTTGTTTTTTCAATTCTTTTGCATTTATATCTCCAGCCTTCGGTCCATTTTGTACTATATGATTTATGCTACTGCAATAAAGCCTAAATGTCTCTTCTATTTTCTGTTATCCTCCCTCCCCCTTTTCTCTCTTTTTTTAATCTCTTTCTACCCCATTTTTTTAATAAATAATAATAAAAACCAAAATAATTACACAACAAAGAATAATTAGGAAATAATTCTCGTAATAAACATCATATGACCACTTGATGCATCACATGAGTCTAAAATTTTTCACATACAAAGGAAAAGGAATTTATTTATTTTTATGGCTATGTCTGATATGAAGCGAGATTGTCTACGCACCCCCTTTTTGAGGGATCAAACCTTTTATAGTTCAATGCAATTCAACTATTCAGAAACTTCAAGTAAAGAATTTCTTTACAAATTTGCCATTGACAAGCATATACTATTTGTCCATCATGATTTGAGAGCTCATATGCCCCCTTAAGAAAGCCCTCCGTGATTACATAGGGGCCCTCCCATTTGGACTCAAATTTTTCTTGTGTTTTTTGATTGATGACAATAGGTCTCTTTATTGTTAAGACTAAATCGCCAGCGCCAAATGAACGAAGCTTAACTCGCTTGTTGAATGCACCAGCCATTTGGGCTTGGTAAATCTCAAGCCTTTGTTAGGCCATTAATCGATGCTCATGTGGTGCTTCCAGTTTGGCCGCTCTAACTTGAGTATTTTCATCTGGATCAGTGAATTGCATGGTCACTCTTAGGGAGGGTAGTTGCACCTCAAGGGGTAGTAGGACTTCTGAACCGAACACTAAGTTGTAGGGCGTACAACTAGTTGCAATTAGAACTATAGTTCGATAGGCCAATAAAGCTTCTGGTAATTTCTCATGTCAATCCCTTCTCAATTTTGAAACCATTTTCTTTAGAATCTTGCAAAGCACTTTATTGAATGTTTCAACTTGACCATTTGACAATGGGTTGTAACTTGATGAGAAGCTATGCTTGAACTTGTACTTCTCTGCAAGCCTTATCTTGATTTGATTTTTAAAGTAGAAGACATTGTCTGAAATGATTTTATATAGGACTTCATATCTGTAAATGAGATAAGTCCTGATGAAGTTAGCAACTTGCTTTGCCCCCATTCTCTTAACAGAATGGCTTCAGCCCACCTTGAAAAGTAATCTATGGCTGCTAAAATAAATACATGGCCATAGGAGAAGGAAGGCTTGAAAGGTCCTATGACATCTAGTCCCCATGTATGGAAGGGCCAAGACAATATGCTTGGATGAAGTAACTTTGGTGGCTGATGAATGAAATCACCATGTATTTGAGAAGCTTGACATGCGTCGATAAATTTTATTGCATCTTGGACCATAGTTAGCCAATAATAGCCCAATGGTTTGATTTGTTCAGCAAGTTTTGGACCTGCCTGGTGAGCGCCACATAGCCCGGCATGAACTTCATTTAGGACATAAGTGGCCTCCTCCCTTGACAAGTATCACAGTAACACCCCTTCGAAAGCCTTTCGATATAAGGTGTCGTTTTTAACTGTGAACCTTAGTGCTTGTCATTTTATATCTATTCTTCTCTTTGGATAAGTGGATAAGATGTCATATTGAATGTACTCAGTGAGAGGTTGTCTTCAATCTGCTTCTTCTTCGACTTCAAAAATCGAGATCGCATTTATTTCTTCTGCTTCATTAAAACAGTCTAAGGCTGAGGCTAACAAATAACGTTCCCTGATTGTTATTTGAATTTCTCTTTCATTAGGGAGTGTCAGTGAAGCATTCAACTTTGCTAAGGCATCTACTTTATCATTCTCAGACCTTAGCATATGATTAACCTGTACATAAAGGAATTGGTTCATAAGGTTTCTTGCCCTTTGGTAAAGAGGCATTAATTTGGCATTTCTTACTTGGTACTGGCTATGTATTTGTCGGATGATTAACTGAGAATCACTGAATACTTCAAGCTGGTCAATATGCATTTCAAGGGCCAGTTTGAGGCCAATGATGAGTGCCTTATATTTGGCCACATGATTTGAACAGATCTCGAGGAGAGAGAATGAGTAAGGCATAAGTCATCCTGATGCTGTAACAAACACAATCCCTACTCCGGCTCCCCGACTCCTTGCTACCCCATCAAAACATAAATTCCAAGTTTTAATCTTAGCAAGTAGAACTTCATCATTTGGTAGATCATCAGGTAGTCTCTTATTATCTGTGCACAGATGTGCTGCTAGGAAATTGGCTATGGCTTGTCCCTTTACTGCTTTTTGAGGCATGAACTTGATGTCAAAAAGGGCCAAAAGCATAGCCCATTTGGCCAATCTCCTTGATAGCATATGCTTAGATAATATATATCTTAATAGATCTGCCTTCGATATTGGAATGACCTGATGGGATAAGAGAAAGTGTAGTAACTTTTGAACGGCGAAAACCAGGGCAAGGTAAATTTTTTGTATAGAAGAGTAATTCACTTCTGCACCCAAAATTGTCTGGTTAATATAGTACAGGGCATTTTCTTTTCCTTTGTCATTACATAGAGCTAGCACGGCTCCTAAAGACCATTCGAGGGCTGTTGTGTATAATATTAAGGGTCTTCCTTGTAACGGGGCCATTAGGACAAATGGCTTTGTTAGATATTGTTTGATGCTTTCAAAAGCATTTTGATAAGTTTGATCCCAAATGAAGGGCGAGTCCTTTTTCAGGAGTCTTGTGAAAGGTTACGCCTTCCTGACAAAGTTGTGATGAACTGTCTTATGTAAGCCAACCTTCCTTGTAATCCTCGCAATTCCCTTAAATTTATCAAAGGGGGCACTTGGATTATGGCTTTGAGTTTGTCAGGATCAATTTCTGTTCCTTCTTTGCAAATAACAAAGCAAGGAATTTCCCTGAGGTGACCCCAAATGCAAATTTTAAGGGGTTCATCTTGAACTGATGCTGACGAAGACCCTTTTTAGGTCATGTGGATGACTTTCTCTGTCTTTTGTATTTACAACCAAGTCATCGACATAACATTCAACGAGGTTGTGGAGGAAATCACAAAAAATAATCATCATAGCTCTCTGATAGGTGGCCCTGACATTTTTCAAACCAAATGGCATTACTGTATAGTAGTATATGCCTTGTGGTGTCCGAAAGGCTGTTAAGTCCTTATTTTCTGGGTCTATTTTGATTTGATTGTACCCCGAGAAATCATCCATGAAAGATAGAGCCCCAAATCCTATAGTGGCACCCACTAAGAGTTTGGTGATTGGTAGTAGGAAATCATCCTCAGCACATTCATTGTTTAAATCCCTAAAATCTACACATATACAAAGTTGACCATTCTTTTTCCAAACGGGGACAATGTTAGCCAACCAAGCTGGGTATTGAACTTCACGAATGGAGTAAGCCTTTATGAACGTCTCTGCCTCAATATTTATTTGGATTGTCAACTCAGGACAAAAGCGCCATTGAGGCTACTTTATTGGCTTTACGCCTTTAGAAGCAACCAACTTATAAGCAACGACATTTGGATCCAAGCAGGCATATCTTGATAACTCCAAGCAAATACATTTTTATACTCTCAAAGGAGTTGCTCGTACTGTACCACTTCATCATTCAACATGGTACTCATAAAAATTGGTTTAGAGTTATCAATTATTCCTAAATTTATCTCCCGAAGCTCACTGATTGTTGCTTGACTGCCATCTTTCATTTCTAGAGGGGTGGTCTTAAGAAGGCTCTTGTTTAGGAGTTAAGTGGTCATTTAAACTTTTAGGTGAATTAACTTGAACTTCACCACACA
>NCQV01073476.1:14578-39390 GCA_002740545.1 Lophocereus schottii
CACGACAATTGACTGATGTTTGAAAGCTTCTTGATAAGGAAATTCAAAATTTTGAGCATCTTCCTCATCTAAAATGGACACTACATTAACCTGTTGTGCGTACTTCGCTTGGCCAACTTCATTTTGCTTACGAACCCAGGTGAAACTCCTAGGCTGTTGCTTCTTTTTCTTCTTTAGCTTCCACTTCTTTTGTTTTCCAAGTCGGATATCACTTGGCTTGGGTCCATTGGTTTTTCCAAGTCTTTAAAAAACCAAAATTCAAGGTTGTATTTGCTCATTTTGGGAGAACATCTCTTGCTCTTGGGACGTGAAAACCATATCATTCATGGGATAAGCCTCGGGAATTCCCCCATCATGTGATATTTGAGATTTTCGAAGGTATTCCCTTCAAACGATGCTTTAAGGACTCCACCTTCATGCAAGATGTTCAATTTTCGATTGCCTTTGCAAGCCCTCTCTTATTCTTCTTCCACCTTTTTAATGATGATGGTCTCCTGGAGGTGGACCGCCTAAAGAAGACGCTTCTGTTAGAGTGTTTGATGAGTTTTCTTTTAAAACTACTCTCTTGTTGTCGAGTAATGTTCTTATGACCAAGTTTTCTATAGGCACTGACTGGTCAATTTGTTCGAGGGAAAAAGTGTAACTTGTGACAGGAGAGTTCACAATTTCCTTTACTGGTTTCAAGGCCTTTTGTCCAACCTTTCTTTTCTCCTTGGGCGTGTATTTGAACAACACCTTTGATCGTGAAGACTGATATTCCTTGGCGTCACTAGCATAACGGTTGACAACTTGAATGACCATCTGAGGCAATGTAAGAGCCGTGGGCTTCGCTTTTTTGTTTGACCCCTTTAGGTCTAAAGGCACCTGAGGGGTTCCAGGCTCCATTAATTTGTAAAACTTGGTGTCAGTGTAATTAACATCTTCCCTATAAAAAGGATTTGCATCCCCACGAATTGTTTTCTCACTGCCATACTCGTCAGTGTATTTCAGACACGGGTGAAGAGTGGAGGCAATAGCCTTACTAGCAATAGTGCCTAAGGCTTTTTGCTCCACTTGCTTAGATCCTCGTACTGTGAGCAACATTGACGACAACTGATTTGGTGTTATCCTATTTACCCTTTTATCCTCGATCATACCAGCGACATACAAGGGCCTGTTGTGATTTGTAGGCCCCAAATGGAGGTCCTCAGCAGAGAATGTTATACAAGCCATTCATGCAACACACCGGTTTAAAGTAGAGGATAACACCTCATCCACCTCAATAGGTTCTACTTGATCTTTGTAGTCATCAGGGTCCATTAAAGCTTGAATAAGTGCCCGTCTTAGCTCTTTGGACATTTGTAAAGCACTGTAGACACTTAGGCACACTGAGATTCACTTAAGATGAGAGATGACATTATAATGAACCTTTTCTTTATGAGACGCTTGACAAACTTGGAAAGGGACTGGGACAGGAAGATCCTTCTTAGACTCCTTAGTTGACTGTTTGTTCTCAGCGGTGCCTTTGCTATTTGAGTTTGAGGGACTTACTTCCTCTTCAGCTTTTTCTTTAGCACTCGCTAATATTAGTGGTATATCTGGTGTCATTTCTTTCTTTTTCTCTTTTCCCACTAATTATGGTGGTTGGAGTTGATGACCGGACTGAAAAGTTACTTGGTCCACTTCTTGAGTGGTATTTATAGGCTTAACATTCACTTCTTCACATTCATCAGCCCATGAAGCCATACAACATTGGGCTATTTTCCCTTTTGCAAGGTCATCATTTGAGGATTCACTGTTGAAAAAACCTTTAGGGATGTAATCACCTAAAGTGAAAAGGGTCTTAACAGGTGGCACATAGTCCTCTTCGAAAGTTATGTCTAGCTTCTTTTTAGCCCTTGATTTCTTCTTCTTGTTTTTCTTTTGCAGCGCATTCCATCCTCTTATTTTAACTTTTAGGGATTGAGAAGCTCTAGCCATTCCCTGCCGAAATGATCCTTTGCTGAAGTAGGTTTGCCATCCAAAACCATCGTCATCATCATCTTCTGATGTTGCTCATGCCTCTAAACTTGGCTCTGTGTAGAAATCGTATAAGATTGGCACTCCCGGTGAGAGAGGAGGCATACCTGGATATGCCCACACTATAGCTACATCATCATTAGCAATGAACTTGATAAGGACCACTTGAGGTGGTAATGATACCGTTGGGATCCCTTCATTAGTTTCTGAGGATGATGGATAAGATTCATCCTACTATTCAACCATTGAGGTTGTATTTGACGATTTAGTGGGTTCCTTGGCCGAAGCTCCTTCTATCTCAATTTCTTCCCTTCTGATCATGTCTTCAATTATGTCTTTGAAGACATAACAATCTTTTATGGGGTCGTTATTGATCCTATGGTATGAACAATACTTAGGATCATTTGTTATGTTGACCTCAACAGGTCATTTTAGCTCTGGAAGAGAAATGGCTTTTACAGCCATCAACTCATCAAATATCCCTTGAACATCATCATCATCGAAGGGGTACTTCTTTCCTTTCCGTTCCTAGACAATGAGGCATTGGCCTTCCTCTTTTTGCATAGTTTTGCCATTTTTGTTGAAATTTCTGCCATTGGTTGGCTTTGGAGTTGTTCTAAAAAAGGTAGCCATTGACTCTCCATTTTTGGTTAGCCTTTTGATTTCTTCCCTCTTAGGTTGTGTTTTTCTAACTGGCATGTTGTCTTTCTGCATTATTTGCCTTAGACACAAGGGCATCAAAGTTTTGAGGCTCAGTAGTGCCCACGTATGTAGCAGTTTAAGGATCTAAGCACACATTTGAACTGCTGATTGCTCGCTTCGCTTTTTTGGGCATTACAAACTTAGATTCCTCTACCTTGTAAAAACATCATTCACACTCTCGTTTGGTCTCTGGCATGTGTCAGCAAGGTCTATTATGGGCACCTTGCATTTTGAACTCATGAATTGAGTTAGGAATGCCCTTTGGGGGTCATCCGAAGTGTGCAATGATCCAGACTGGAGGTGAGTATACCATGAAAAGTTGCCCCTTTGAGGGACTGTACAAACTGCCTAATTAGCAATGCATCATTCAAGGTAGTTTCACTATACGCCGAGTAAAAAAGGGCTAAATGTTCATGTGGTGACCCATTTATTCCATCAAAATTTTAAAGTTTGGCTGTTGATAACCTTTTAGAAACGGAATGGACTCATAACGACTTGGATATGGGTTCTTATACCCCAACACTGGGGGATTCATGGCTGCTTGGTGCTCTTTGATCCCTTGGTCTATCAACTCCTTGATGTTTTGCAGAGTGATAACTGTGTTGCTACTGTCAGTTTCATTATTTTTTTCAAGCTCTCTATTTTCAAGGTGAGTAGTGAGATTAGTAATTTCAACCTCTTTCTCTGTAAGTCTCCTCCACAGCTCTTGCATTTGTTCATCGAGGCTTGCAGTGCTGGTCACTAAGAGCAGCATGTTGTTGACTTGATCATCCTAGCTAATTTGGCCCTGGGGGATAAGACCCAACAATTCCTCTTCATGGAAAAGAGTTTTGAGGTCATAAAATACAGGACTTGTAACCTATCTTATTCTTCGGGTTGGTCCCTACCTTGGCTGAGGGTGGTGACAGAAGATTGGAAAGTCACCTCAGCATATGTTAACGCTTTGGCCCTTGATCTTATGATCGGACCACTTAGACTTGTGATTCAATCCTTTTGAGGCCAAGTCACTTTGTCTCTGTGATTTAGGAGGCAACACCCTCCTGCCTTTTACAAAAGCTCGAGGAAGGGTAGCGTTGTCGACCTGTAAAGGTCCTGGTACCATGGTGGGGGTGCTTGAGGTTGAAGGCTTGATAAATTTAACCTTCGAAATTTAGGTACTGTTCCTTACTCTGAGTAGGAGGTCATCATTACCTCAAGTATGGGAATATCAATGGGGATAGTCTCGATGAAAATCCACCTCGTTGGGGGAACTTGAAAAGCTTTTCTTACTCCTAAGGTTATTCCCCAAATAGCTTATTGGGATTCTTTAAGGGTGGGGGTCTTTTGCTTGACTTTGCCCCTTTCTAGGTGGATGCAGGAGCCCAAGTCCACATCAGGCCTGAGAAAGGAACTTGATCCTACCCCAAGGTTAAATTAGGGACTCGAACTTGCCTTGGTCGGGTTGCCTAGTTTGCGAGTGCCTCTTTTTTTAGAGTTCCTCCTTGAGTTAGAACAGGCTTTGGGCAGTGAGCTATCATTGGGTTAAGCAGCATAACCATTGAGGGCCATGTCACAAAGGATGACCTTTGTTGAGAAGCCCTCTTCAAAGTTGTTTTGGCTAGCTCTAAGGTTGGTGATGGAGCTAGCTTGGGAGTACCGGACTTAGTGCAACGCTTATCGCTTCTACACTTGTTGCACTTCAGGTTCTTGACCACTTTCGTGGTTAGCAGTCTTTCAGTCTTAGGGGTGGGCCTACTTGCCTTTTCAAGGCCCCATAGAGGTTCCATTAAATTTGCCAATAAAAATTCAGTGAGTCTGGATCATGGTCCTACCGTAGAGACCATTTGGACATTCCTCTTTGCCTAGGACATCCCGCATTTGATCATGAAAGTGACATGAAGCTCATTGAAGTTAATGGTGACTTAAGGTGCCATTATTCATTGATGGAAAACACACAAAAAGAACAAAAACAAAAAAAAATAATAACATTAGTTAAATACAAACAAATCGGAGATGAAAAGGAAAATAAGGTCCCACCAAGCGTGCCAAAAATTATGTTGAGCAAAAATTTAATAAAAATAAATAATATGTACAACATAACTTTCTGACGCACAAAAATAAAAATCGCCTTATTTTGAGTACGGCCTATTCAAGTGGATATACATCCTTAATTACATCTCGAGGAGGTCACCTTTTGATTCCGACTCATTCTGTTTTTATTTTTCTTTCTTATTTTTGTTTTGCTTATATAATTTGGGTCAACAAGTAACATGTTTTTAATTTCAAATTGCTATGCAAAACTTAATTGCATCAGATAGTAGCTGTATAGGGACTTTCCAAGCGGGGTACTATGCGTACATATTCTTCATGTGCAGGTATGGATAATTTTATTTGATATAGAATTTGTGCTGCACTCACTTTTTTGTTGTGAACTGCCTACGTATCTCTTCTATAGAGAATCAAACCAACTGTAATTCTTAAAAATTTTATTTGATTTAATTTACCTTTCATTTTGGTTAAGTTAATAACCATTTGATGTGGTTTTAATATTCATGCTTGCCTAAAAAAATGACCGTTATTTTGATTTGATTTTGATTTTTGGATTTTTTTTGACTCTTGGCTAAGTTGTATTTTTAGCAATTTCATGATTTTTATTTATAGACTTAGCCTTGATTGGGGTCGGTCCATTAATATATTTAACTTGCACTTGCACCCGAAATTTATTTATGGGCTTCCTACGTACACTTAATAGGATCAAATCAACGTAATTCTTGAACCAAATTTTGTTGAGCCTTACGTCATGGAAGGGGGGAAATTTATTAAGCTTCATTTTATGTTTGGCTCGAGTTTGGTCTATTTTGCCATACTTATTATTTGAAAAGGCTTCGACTTTTTGAAAAGCTTATTTTTTATAATTTGTTTTGGTTACGTAATGTGTAACAAAAAGTCACAGAACTGTAACTTTATCCTTTTATTAAAGAGAGGGGAAATGAATAATGGTTTTTGGTCCATTTCTTGGACCTAGAAATTTGAGGAGGTCGGTTTCTATTTTGTAAGGTTTGGTTTTTTAACTTTTCGTGAAGAAAAAGGTGTCGATTTAAGCCCGTTTGAGGACCTTGGTTTAGACTGATCCCAAAAATTTATATCGAACTTCTTACGTATCCTTATTGAAATGAAGTCACTGTAGTTCTAGCCGTTATATATCCAACTTAAGCATATTTTATTTATTTTATTTTATTGTCTTTACAGTTTTTTCTAAAGTAGATACATCAAATTTGCGCACACCTACTTATAATTTATGGTTACAAGCCTCTTTAATAAGGGGATGACATTATACTCATTTTTAGCATTATTGTATTTTGTATTGGACAAAAACTTTAGCCCTATACCCTTCTCCTTTTCTTTTTCTTTATTCCTTTTGAGCTCTATAGTTTTTTTTTGCTTGAGTAGTCTGATGTCTTTATCCCCCCACATTCTATCTATTTAGAGAAGAGAACAAATTTGGGTGAAAGACAAAACACCATAAAATCTTTATTTGTTTATTATTAGTGCTCCTCACTTTCATGGTTACTTGGTCAGTTCCTTTGTCTTTTGAGACTTTGTTAGCTTCATACTCAATATTTACCATCACATTCTTAAATCCCTTTTTGTAAAAGTTGGATATAATTATGAGAGTCCTACCTTACGAGACTCATTAACACCCCTCCTTTTCTATTATTATTCTATTTACCCATCTCATCTTAGGATTACAATATCCTTAACAAAGACAAAAATTCTGGTTGCAGTAGGTTTTCCTCTACGTTTATGACTCTACATATTATTGGATTTATGATATCACATCTTATAAATACTGCTTTACCCCATAACCTCATTGTATTCTCCCGCATCAACAAGTCCCCTCCTCATATTCTTTTAGGGTCCCTTTGCTTTGACAACCCACTGTATGGTTACAATTTCATAAGAGGTTGAAAAAAGCAAGCTATTTTTTATCTCATCTTTGATGAAATTTATTACTTCGCCAGCCTCTGTTTTGAGTGTATGAGTACTTTGACTTATCTAAAGAGTAGGATTCAAAACAGAGGATGCTTTTACTGTTCCACTTCAAGTCAAAATAGCGACATTGGTGATGATACTGTAATTAATTTGAGTGAGAAATCACGGAAGGATTATCATTTGGAGTAAGCCCTTTTTTTTTACTCCTTTCTTTTTGTAGTTTATATTGCTCTTCTCCAAAAAAAAGAAAATTCATCAGAATAGCAACATCTTCTTGGCCAGGACATATAATTAATCCTTTGTCTTCTTTAAAAGAAAGGATTTTATAGTTCCGACGGGAACAAGGATCCAACAGGATCTGTAATTTCATGATTCCGATAGGAATCAGGATTAACAGGATCCATATTTTTCACAGTTCTGGCAAGAATCGAAATCTAGCATGATCCAAAACTTCAACTCCACTTGAGAGATATTAGACGGATACAGGCATCCATATTTCATTGTTGTATTGCCTTGAACTTTGTCTGAATTTTTGAAGATGACTGGATTTAATCCCCGATTCACCTTCTCTGTTTCTTCAAACTGTCTCGAAGCCCGTTCCTTTGTAAATGCTGGTTTTCCTTCCTTTCAACAGTCTTATTTTTTTCCCTAGATTATTGCTTCCATCAATCCTTCCCTCTCTTTGGCTTGGTGCCTTCTATTTGTAATGGGTGATGAAGACAGTTGCTTTCCCAGCAAAAAAAAGAGGCATATGGTGTTGGTAGGGGGTTTTGTGATAACCACCTGTCATGTGCTACTTCCTTCTTTTTTTTTTAATTCCTCTCTTTGCCTTATTTTTTTTTATGGCTCACAATCTTCAAAGCAAATGTCACGTGATGACTTCTAAGGCTCAGAAATCATACATTTCACTTTTTTTTTTAAGAGCCCATTATTATTGATGTAAGGGATGTACTTTTCCCTTTTTTAATTTCTTCTCCCCCTTTTATTTTAATGGTTGAATCATTTTAAATCCATTAGCGCTAATCTTAGCAAACTAAATTTAACACAATTTCATGTTCAACAACATGCATAATCGTTCCCCACAAAGACACCATCCTTGGACGTAATGAATTTATCGACTTCATATACTTGATTAAAGCCAAACCTATTAAAAAGAAAATCGAAAAATGAGAATCTTCCTAACTTCGGGAGCGTAATATAGATCACCGAATGTAACAGTTTTACTGGAAGTGAAGATTAATTCTAGTTGGCCCATCCTTTTCAAATCAATGGTAGAGGTATTATCCATTTAGAGCAATTTGTCATCTTTAATGAGTATAAGAGTCTTGAAGAACGAGCGTCTTTGCACACATACTTGGAAGCAACTAATCAACCCACCAATCATTGTTACGTTGGGCAACATTGATTTGATCAAAGATCATGGCTACAAAGTTGTCCTTTGTCTTAGCCTTTTGGTTATTCAATTCATGCTTGCACTTCCAAATTGTGCAATCTCTCCTCTTGTGGACCAATTTGTTGTATTTCTAACAAACCACTTTTGCGTTCTTGTTAGCTTGTTATTGTTGTTGTCCTTGCCCTTGGTAAGCCTCTTTGTGTTTCCTTTCTATCCTTGACTTGACTCTCCTTCCTTGATCACATGAATTATGGAAACATGATACTTTGACTAATCATGCATACTCAACTCTTCTTCTATACGAAGATGGTTAGCCAAATCCTCAAGAGACATTTCCTAGTTCATATGTTTTAGGATTCTTTCAGTGTTCTTCCAAGAAGGGGGAAGTTTGTATACTATAGAGAAAACTATAGTAGACTCAACCATATACATTTTACGCTGCTTGAAGTGACCCAAAATACGCTGAATTTCATGCAATTGGTCTAGAAATAACATTCTTTGACCATCTTATAATTATTAAACTGACTTACAAGGAAGTTCTTGCTAGAAGCATCCTCCACCATGTAGTTGTACCCTAATGCCTCCAAAGTTCCTTGGCGGACTCCACCCCCTAATAGATATCGAATAAGACATCCGACATGTTATTCAATATATGTCCTTGGCAAATATAATCATTATTCTAGAACTTTGATCCTCAGCGGGCCTACTCTAAAGTCTCATTTTTAGTCTCAATGGGGTATGAACTATTAGGTACGTACACTACCTTTAGAGTAATAAAGAAGAAGTGTATCTTCTTTGCCAACAGCAAAACACGACACCTTTAAACGTGTCTAATTTCTAAAAGTTGAAGCTCATCTGACAAAGTGTTGTCATTATTAGGAAATAAGTCCTAAGATCCTGTTTCATTATTATTCTACTAAAAATTGCCATATCATTTCTCCCCCTCCTCACCAAAACCTTGCTTGTAATTCCATTAACAATGAGAAGGGCTGCCATGTTAAGAGAAAGGTTGAATGTGTTACTGGATATTTTAATAAATCATGAATGTACCAGTTTTCTTGGGACTTATGTGCGATACTATAAATAATCAAAGGATAAAATGCTAAACAAGCAAGTATAAATGTTCAAGGTTTCTCAAAAGTTCAATCAATGGGGGTGATGTAGTCACTTAGATTATGTACATTCCTTATGCATGTTCTTCTTCCTTATATACATATCTTAACAATCTGAAAAGGCACCAGTTTGGATAGGATTTTACGGGTACTTTTAGAGGAGATGATGTGTTATTCTTATCCATTAATTCTGATAAGAAATTCTAGAAAAACTGGTTACCATGGACTGTGGAGGGGACCATGGACAGCTCCACTGCCAATTTTACAACCAAGCTAGAAAACACAGCCAGTTATGGGCGCCCATGGTGGCTGTTGTTTGTTCTTACTCTTGAAAATTATCAACATGCCATTGGCCTTACTCTTGTTAATAGTAAGCCCCCCAATTGTTCAATTTCAATGTTAGCCATTACTATAATAGGACATGTGAGATGAGTCATGTATGCTTCACGAGAAGTATCACATCTATAGCAAAATAGTTGCTTGTGCCATTTAGTGACCATTTATGGCCATTTATGCTATATTCCTCGATTTTGAATCAACGTATGTCTACAAAAATAAATTGAATGATGCTACCTTGCGAAGCAAGCAGTAGTTTCAACAAGGTGGAAGATGAATTATCTCACATATCAAAATATATGAGGGACACTTTAATCATATTGAGAAAGGGGATAAGTAGGGTAAAAAAGAGTTTGATAACAACCACTCCTCATATCTCTTTTTGAAAGAGTAGCAAAAAGGAATTAAGAAAGCAATAAAAAAAGAAAAAAGTTCATAAGAGTAACTCTTATTCATCCTTATTGTCTTTTATCTCTATTTTCTTATCACCCTAATTTGGTCTCACATACATGCTCTAAATGTAACTTATACAGGATATATATGTTAATTAATTAATTTACTCTTATCAGCTCTCTATTAGCCCCTCAAATATGATATGTTTATCGAAAATAATTTAGAGATCAGGATGCTACATGACAACAATAAAAAGGTCAAAGAAGATATTATTGCTTACAAAGTGTGTTTAGAGTCCTTTCTCTTATGCTTTAGTTGTTGCCAGTATGCCTACGAAGACTTATGCAACTAGCTCTTGAATTAAGCATCCAACTTCAAACCTTTGGCATTCAATCTTCTTGTTTTTGGATCATCGAACTACTTGTGATTATTTTTTATATACGAATTAATGTCCTTTTCATTATTCATTTGAAAAGTCAAAATTTTCCAATTGTAAAATTTTGAGTCCTACAACCTCAACTGGATATTTTTTGTTTAACAAGTCTTAAATATTTGTACCCTTCTTGTATGGACTACGAACACGGGGGAATGCCATTACCTAAGATACTTCGAATGTGTGTCCCCAAACCTTATTTCAATGTTCCCATTATCTCAATTTACTCTCATGTTTTCAACTTCTTTGTTGCAAGGTTTGATTTTTTTTTAAGAGAGCAAATGTTACACCTAATACATTTAAAATCAAAAATACTTTTTCCTAGCCATCTTTCAAAGAAAACATCATTAATGGAGTCAGCTTTTGAGCTATTAAGAAGCTTTTTATAATGAGGAATGAAGTGGTATACATGTTAGAAACTATGGCTCAAGCATTAAGATTCTAAATTTACCAACAGTGAAACCCAAGATCATGAGAGTAAACTAAAATCATGGGAGCAGATAAATAAGATCTGTAGGCATACATTCCAAGTATTTTAGCTAATGCACTTTGGAGGTGTATAGTCCACACAAGTATGCCTAGGACATTTGGGATTTGTTAAACGAAATATTCAAGTATGCCTAGGACATTTGGGATTTGTCAAATGAAATATTCAATTAAGGATTCAAGGAATCAAACGGTTATATTGGAAATTTTTTAATTTCTCAAATGAATGATGAAGCACATCAAGTCACACAAATAAACAATTTACACTAGCTACAAGAAGATCTCAAAAAAGAGAAGAATGAACTATCATAAGATTTCATAACTGATGCCTAACTAAGAAGCTGCCCGACTCCTGAACGGAATACAAACGACATCTAAATCATTAGGGAAGGCAATCTAAGCACCGCTTAGATGATAATACCTTGTTTGTCCTTATTATTATTGCTTTGTAGCATCCTTGTATCTAAATAATATTCAACAATCTTAAGGGTATCTTAAGTAACAACTCCACAATGTAAAGCCCTAGTGGTCACACTTCTATTACACAACAGACATTTTGCAACTGTGTCCACTCATGGATGGAATAATAGGATTCGCTTGGCTAAAAGGAAAACAATGGGGTCCATAATATCAGTTTTGGCTCGGTATTAGTGTTCAAAACTCTACTTATTGCTGAAAAACTAATGCCCAATTTATCGAGAAAGATACCAATTAAAAAAGTCCGATTAAAACTAGTTCTTGTGTTATGTTTATGTAACAAGTGTGTGATTCACTTCACATGTTCATTTCTATGCTTAGTAAATATTCATTACTAAACATTATACACATTTGTCGATAATATAAAAAAATTCATCAACTATTTGTATTTTGAAAAAGCAAAACTAACTGGCAACAAACAAAAATGTTAAAAACACAAAAATTATCAAAAATGTTCGTTGCTATGCTTGGTAATTATTCATCTGAAACAATTGTGTAAGCATAATTATAAACTCGAATACGGGAAAACCAAACACTAAGTGCCAAAATATCAAAGATTTCCAAAATGTTTATCACTATGCTTAGTAAATATTTATTACGATACCCAGTTGTAAGGATCAATGACCCTGAGGGACCTATCCTGGGTCACCATCCCCCACATATGGTTCAACTTTGTTTGCTTTGTATTTATTTTTATTTATTTTCAAAACTAACTATTATTTTTTATTATTTTTTATTTTTGAAATCAGAATCAACAGATTTATAGGAACAGATCATGAAGCTGGATCTATGTTTTGATCTAGGAACCTGGCGGGGTTCTCGAGCAAAATTAGGGCTAGTCACTAGATCCTGATCCTTGGCAGTGATTGCTGCCTCTTCTAGGAACAAGGAAACCTACCTAATCTAAGAACTCAACTAGGTTCCTAGGCGCCAGTGCAGGGCACAGTTCCTGGTCAAGACAACTTCACTGTCCTAGATCAGAACTATTCTGCCAAAAGATAAAAGAAATAAAAATGAAAATAATGAAAATAATTAAATTTTTAGTAGAGTTGCCATGAGTTTGAGGAAAAATTTACAAACCGCAATTACTTTTTTGAAGCGAATCATAACTGATAGGGACAATTGAAGGAACACCAAAAGGGACAACTAATTTCGCTTCAAAAAAGATTTTTGAAAGGTTCCCGAGTAATCTACTGTGTGGGGACTATCTTGACTCCTTAGTCTCGAACCGAGGATCTAGATTAGGAGTTGATGGTCTAGTGATGCAACGGGATGCATCACATTACTGTCGAGCATCACTGGCGACCTCTACTAGTCAATATGGGAAATCAAAATTTTAGTCACACCATCACATAACCTTACAGCTAATTAGTACAAATCAACATTAATAATGAAAAATATGCAATTTTTAGCCCAACAAGAACAAAAGTAAAGTAACCAAATTACAACAGGTAGGGAACTACCTAAAGATTACATCATCAACAATTATGAAGGAAAAATCATTAAAGAAAGATCAAGTAGAAGAGTAAGAGAAAATACAAATTTTACCCTCAGGATAACCCACCTGATTTACCCTCAAATCCAATAAAGTGACACCTTTCCTAGCTAAAGCTTCGATGTGCTCAATTGAAAACTTAGGATATCACCTCTTTAGTTTTCAGTGCCTCTCTTCCGTAAATCTCTTCCTGTTTTTTCAATTGTCTCACAATGACAATCTATAGGGTTTAGTTGATGCGCATTCATGGATAACTAATAGATGGCGATTTTCTGATGCCTCTAACCTTAGGGGGTAGCCCCTTTTTATAGCAGTTGGGGGATAGTTTGAATTAGTTTAGTGAAAGAAGACTTAATCCTAGACCCATTAAGATTAATCTAAATGAGAAAATTCATTCAGGTAGGATTCTAATTAATTAAGTGCACTTCAGAAAGAAAAGGGCTCGAAGAGAGGGAAAAATTATGGAGTCAAGCAGGTTCTCTATTATGGAATCCGGTTGGTTCCTGGCTAGTTCAGGCAAGAAGTCGGCCAGGTTTTTCGGGCGAACCTAAGCAGCAAGCTGTTCTGCCCATAACTTTTATCATTTGACCACCATTTTGAGTGATTCATTTTTTTGCTAATAGTTTATTGACTCTATTTTCTAATGACGTTGATTTCCTAAAGTTTGGATAATTGTGGAGAAGATAAAAGTAAAATAACAAACATGTATTATTTTTAGCACAAGCCCCAATATTCAACTTATATCTTTTCCATTGCTTATCAGGTTTTGGTGTATAGTATGTCACTATACATCTTATTCAATAAAAAATATTGATATTTAAACTTAATAATTTTGTACTCCCTTGAGTGGATCTTAACTGGACCTTGAACACCGTCAATATGGCCATATTTGGGCTCTATTAGCCTTTTGTTTTTCCTTCTTTGTTTTCTTTTAGACTCGGACTAAGGATTACTCAATTAGGCCTCTAAGTATCCACGTTGGGCTATAGTTTTCATTATTGAGTAATTAAAAATAAGATGTCTTTTTATGCATCTACAGTTAGCCCTCACTTTAATCGGCCTAAGTAAGACAATGGTCAAAGTAACAGTCTTCACTTATGGCTGATTGTATGGCCGTGCCGACGTGGTAACCAAGCCTAGCTCCCATAGAATCCTGAGATTCAACGTCCGCTAACTTTCACCGCAACGGTAGCCTAATGATGTCCTATTGTGTCAAGCCATGAGTGTTTATTGAGGTGACCCGTTTTGCCAAGAGCTAACAATTGTCCCATTGTGCCGGGATTCAATAGGTTCTTGATTTTATCATTGCCCCACTAGTCTAGGAAATCTTTGAATTTATCCTTTTGTTGGATTAGTTAACCTTTCACTGCTCTAGCGGACTTCTAAATTTATCCTTGTCGTAGAATTAGCGGATTTTTCATTGGTCTAGTCAACTTATGAATTTATCCTTGTCGCTGGATGAGCAGCCCTTTCACCAGTTTAGTGGTCTTGTGAATTTATCCTTATCGCTAGATTAGCAGACATTTTGCCAGTCTAATGGGCTTGTGAACTTATCGTTGTCACTGGACTAGCGGACCTTTCACTGGTCTAGTGGCCTCTTGAATTTATCCTTTTTCTGGATTAACAAACCTTTCGACAGTCTAGTGGACTAGTGAACTTATCATTATTGTCAGATCAGTGTACCTTTCGTTGATCTAGCAAACTTGTGAACTTATCATTATCATCCAATTAATGGACCTTTAGTCAGTCTAACAAATTTGTGAATTTATCCTTGACATTGGATTAGCAGACCTTTCACCAGTCTGTTGGACTTGAATTGTTAAATGTCCCATTATGCCAGGAGCTGGGGGTCTCCCATTGTGCTGGGAGCCAGCGGTGTCCCATTGTATCAGAAGCCAATGGTGAACCTTAGTGGTGTGGATGCCTAAAGATCTATGGCCAGATCCTTGAGAACTTTATAGCATCTAAGCAGAAAGACCTATAACTAGGTCCATGCAAACTTAATAGTATTTGGGCTTGAAGGCCTGTTAGCCACATCCCTGTAATTTTGTTGGCATATGAACTTGAAGATCTGTGGCCAGATCCTTGTGAACTTCTTAGCAATTAGCCTAAAGATTGATCCTTGATGAACTTGTGGCATGAGATATTAAGATGTGAAATCTTCAAGTTTGACCTTTTTACTACTTGGGCATTGAAGTCATCTCCTTCTGATGGGAGTATGCTGAATGCTAAAATGACCTAGACATTCATGCGACCTTCTATGTTAAGATAAAAAAAGGATGAGGTGTCCTCTGTGACTGGATCCCTGTGAACTTGGGTACTTGATATGGTTGATGTCTTAGGTTACAATGCTTGCCCGCTTTGAGGTCGGAACCCCTCTTTCACTGAGCCTAAATAAAGTAAGGGTCAAAGTACAAATTTCTTTTGTGATAGTTGTTGATGCCCTCTTGAGAATCTTTGATGTAGATTCATAGCTAACCAGAGTTATACACTGATGGATATCAGCTCATGCAATCCTCAATTAGCCCTAATTATTTTTTGAATCTGTTTCAGTTTTAAGTTGATTCATTAACTTAAACTTAATTTAACTTTGATTTCTTTGCAAAGAGAGTTTATTGACATTCTAATAAATCTAGCTATGTAATTAAATCAGTTTTCAATTAAGTATTTTTGACTAAACTATCAAAGGACTTGAAGTAGAAGGCCCCGGGTTCAGGCCAACAACATACCCACTTTTTGAAAGCTAAATTACTTAGGCCTCTTTAAGGTCTAAGTCTAATATTTTTTAATGGGTTTGAAGTTTAAGAAGTTATCGTTCTAGGAAAATAATTTTCAACTCATACGGACTTCATTTACCTATCCAATTCAACTAATAAACCCTAACTATGCAGATTGCCCAGTTGAACCAGAATGCACCCGGTTTTGAGTATGTGATTTCTTAAGCTACATTATGGTTTAATCCTGGATTTTTATATTTTTGGGTTCCGCTAGATGTTACCTTTTAGGTCCAAGCAAACAAAACCAATCATGCTCAGTAGATGTGAAGAAATCAGGACATTTTATTAACCCTGCTAGTTTTGGTTTGAATCTGCACGGTAAAATATTTTAGTAAAAATCTTCTAGTTAAACATGATTTAACCTTGATTTCTTTGCAGGGGGTTTGTACAAACCCTAAGGAGTCCCCTGATGGACTGAAATCAAAATCATGCTCACTTTTGATTGGTGGAAACAAGGGCACAAAACGGGGCTGAAAAACAGGTTCTAGAGCCCGGTTCGTAAAATACTAAACTTGCTTATCTTTAACTAGGCCGGTTAGGGTGGTGTTCAAGTGTAGTCTTAAACTTGATTAAGTGCTGTTGCTATATCTTAATCTCAGTTTAAGGGCCCTAATCTTATTCTTGGTGATGTTTCTGTATCCTTGAACAAGCTTAGTTCTACCTAAATTAATCTTTAGTGGTGATTTCTGTATCCAAAGATTAGTTTAGTATCTATCCTTTCTTTTCCCTTTCCCATTTAGAATCCCTTGATTCTAAATCCATTCCCCTCCTTACATTTTAGCTGATTCATAGCCTGCTTATAACTTGCCTTTCTCTTGATTTTTCCTTAATTATACTCTCTCTTGGTTTTCAGCTTTTGCTCTTAAATTCAGTTTCAGCATTTACCCTTGGCAGTTAGATCATATTTGGTATTAGAGGAAGTTCAGATCTTTGCCTGAGCCCCACACTTCCAAACTCAATCCAAACACATTCCAAACACATCCCCCAAACACAACCGATAACCTCCCGCCATGTCCCTTAGAAAACTTCTGAAATTGAAAGCTGAATTTGGTGCCTTTAATCTCAAGATGCAACAAAGGGACTTGAGAGGCAATAAATAAAGCTCGAGTTGCAACAAAAAAAATTTGATCTACTCTCCCTATGGTTTGAAATGAAAAGGAAAGCTGAACAACCCTTTGTGTTAAATAAAGTGGATCAGCATCGAGAAGGCAACGAGGTTAACTTCGACCTATCTTTTAAGCTCGATGAGTATGAAGATGAACAAAAGGAAATTAAAGAAGAAGCTAAACAAAGGGAGGACGTATCTCACTCCAAACCTATGGGTTAGGATAAGATATGTTCATGGGTTGTCAATGGAGAGAGTTGTGCACACTACCTAGCTAATCTCTATACTTTTATCCATCCACACCTCTATACTCCTTCCCACCTCCACCGTACAACCCCACAAACACACCACATCAATCCAACCCCTTTTATTTCCTTTAGTACACTTGTTACTCCAAGCTTCTAATTTTGAGTCTAGAGCTTGTGAGCAATGGAATCCCAAAGAATCCAAAGGCTTCCATCCAAACCAGATTTAAATCCACGTGAATCATGAGTGGAAAGGAACCTTTAAAAATAAGAGAGACTTAATTGAGTGGTTCATGTTATTTCAGCCTGATTTAATGGCTTAAATTTGAGGATAAAGTTTTTCTAACAAGGGGAGGAAGATGAATATTAGCCCATGCAATCCTCAATTAGCTCTAATTATTTTTTAAGCCGGCTTCAGTTTTAAGTTCATTCATCAACATAAACTCAATTTAACTTTGATTTCTTTGCTAATAGGGTTCATTGACTTCTAATAAACTTAATTATGTAATTAAATCAATTTTAAATTAAGCATTTTTGTCCAAACTATCAAAGGACTCGAAATAGAAGGTCTCGAGTTCAAGCCAACAACATGCCCAGTTTTTGAGAGCTTAATTACCTAGGCCTATTTGAGGTTTAAGTCTAATATTTTTTGATGGGTTTGAAGTTCAAGAAGTTAGCTTTCCAGCAAAATAAGTTTCAACTCATGTGGACTTCGTTCACCATCCAATTCAACCAATAAACCCGAACTATCCAGACTGCCTAGTTGAACCATAATGTAGCGGGCTTTGAGTATGTGATTTCTTAAGCTATATTATGGTTACGTCCTAGATCTTTACATTTTTAGGTTCCCCTAGATGTTATCTTTCAGGTCTAAGCAATCAAAACCAATCATGCTTAGTAGAAGTGAAGAAATCATGCCATTTTATCAACTCTGCTAGTTTTGGCCTGAATCTGCATAGTAAAATGTTTTAGTATGAATCTTCTACTTAAACATGCTTTAACCTTGATTTCTTTGTAGGGGGTTTGTACACACCCAAAGGAGTACCCCTATGGCCTGAAATTAAAATCATGCTCACTTTTGATTGGTGGAAACAAGGGCACAATATTGGGCTAAAAAACAGGTTCTAGAACCCGGTTTAGTGCTAGTTGTAATTTCCTTCCTCCAAGGGTTTGCTTAGCTACTTGGCTGCTTAATCACTTCCAATCACGTTCACGGCTACAAGAGACACCATCATATGCTGCAAACAAGTCTTGGAAAGAGCCTAGCCAATGAGAAAATAAGGGAAGATTCACCACCTTGTAATTTGATTGGCTAGTCAAAAAGGGGAAGCACTTTACAGCTGCTGTTTCTTTGTTTTCTTTAGTATTTTGATGTATTAAGCTAAATTAAGTGTTTAAATGTTATACTTAGTCATTCGTTTTGTATTACTAAGCTTACATGTTCTAATTAGCTTAAGTTAATCAAGCTGGTGTAATTAGCTTAGCTCTAAGCAAGGCTTAAGCATGCTTAAGAGTTCCTCTCTTAGAAGGAAACCTCCTAAGCATACAAGCTGCCATTGGCCATGTATATAAGGCCTTAGAATGAGCATTTTGGACCAAGATATCAATTGAAATCAGATTTGAGAGCATTGCTCTTGTTTCTCTTAAAATACTAAACTTGCTTGTCTCTAACTAGGCCAGTTAGGGTGGCGTTCAAGTGTAGTCTTAAACTTGATTAAGTGATCTTTCGGTATCTTAATCATATTTTAAGGGCCCTAATCTTGTTCTTGGTGATGTTTTCTGTATTCTTAAACAAGCTTAGTTCTACCTAGATTAGTCTTAGGTGGTGATTTCTTTATACAAATATTAGGTTAGTATCTATCTTTTCTTTTCGTTTTCCCATTTTGAATCCCTTGATTCTAAATCCATTCCTCTCCTTACATTTTTGCTAATTCACAACCAACTTATAACGTGCCTATCTCTTAATTTTTCCTACTGTACTCTCTCTTGGTTTTAAGCTTTTGCTCTTGAATTGAGTTCTAGCATTGACCCTCAGGAGTTGCATCATATTTGGTATCAGAGCAAGTTCAGATCCTTGCCTGAGCCCCATGCTCCCAAATTCAATTCAAACACATCCCGCAAAGACAACCCGTAACCTCCCATCATGTCCCTTAGAAAACTTCTCAAATTGAAAGCTAAATTTGATGCCTTTGATCTCAAGATGCAACAAAGGGACCTTGAGAGGCAACGAATAAAGCTTGAGTTGTAACAACAAGAATTTGATCTGCTCTCCCTAGGGTTTGAAATGAAAAGGAAACCTTAACAACCCTTTATGTTAAATGAAGTGGGTCAACATAAAGAAGCAATGAGGTTAACTTCAACCTACCTCCTAAGTTCGATGATAATAAATATGAACAGCCGAAAATTGAAGAAGAAGCTAAACAAAGGGAGGACATACTTTTGTCCATCAACACCTCTGTACTCCTTCCTACCTCCACCACACAACCCCACGAACACACCACATCAATCCAACCCCTTTCATTTCCTTTATTACTCTGTTACTTTATGCTTCTAATTTTGAATCTAGAGCTTGTGAGTAATGGAATTCCAAAGAATCCAAAGGTTTTCGTCCAAACCAGATTCAAATCCACGTGAATCATGAGTGGAAAGGAGCCTTTAGAAACAAGAAAGACTTGTTTGAGTGGTTGGTGTTATTTTAAGTAGATTTAATGGCTTAAATTTGAGGACAAATTTTTTTCTAACAAGGGGAGGATGATGGATATCAGCCCATGCAAACCTCAATTAGCCTTAATTATTTTTTGAACTTGTTTTAGTTTTAAGTTGATCATCAATTTAAACTTAACATTAATTTCTTTGCTAAGAGAGTTTATTGACATTCTAATAAACTTAATTATGCAACTAAATTAGTTTTAAATTAAGCATTTTACTCTAAACTATCAAAGTACTTGAAATAGAAGGTCTCGGGTTCAGGCCAGCAACATACCCCATTTTTGAGAGCTTAATTACTTAGGCCTCTTTTAGGTTAAAGTATACTACTTTTCGATGGGTTTGAAGTTCAAGAAGTTAGCTTTCTAGCAAAATAAGTTTCAACTCATTTTGGACTTCATTTACCTATCTAATTCAACCAATAAACCCAAACTATCCAGACTGCCCAGTTGAACCAGAATGTACCCGATTTTGGGTCTGTGATTTCTTAAGCTATATTATGGTTAAGTCCTAGATTTTTACATTTTTGGGTTCCTCTAGATGTTACCTTTCATGTCCAAGTAAGCAAAACCAATCATGCTCAGTGGAATTGAAGAAATCAAGCCATTTTGTTAACCCTGCCAGTTTTGGTACGAATCTACATGGTAAAATATTTTAGCAGAAATCTTCCGCTTAAGCATGATTTAACCTTGATTTCTTCACAGGAAGGTTTGTACACACCCTAAGGAGTCCCCCATGGCCTGAAACTAAAATCATGCTTACTTTTAATTAGTGGAAACAAGGGCATAAGACCGGGCAGAAAAATAAGTTCTAGAAGTCGATTTAGTGCAGGGTGTCATTTCCTTCTTCCAAGGGTTTGCTCAGCTGCTTGGTTGCTTAATCACTTCCAAGCACATTCAAGGCTGCAAGAGACACCATCATATGCTACAAATAAGCCTTGGAAAGAGCCTAGCCGATAAGAAAATAAAGGAAGATTCACCCCCTTATAATCTGATTGGCTAGGCAAAAAGGGGAAAGCACTTTATGGCTGTTGTTTGTTTATTTTCTTTAGTATTCTAATGTATTAAGCTAATTTAAGTGTTTAAATGTTAAGCTTGGTCATTTGTTTTTGTATTACTAAGCTTACAGGTTGTAATTAGCTTAAGTTAATCAAGCTGGTGTAATTAGCTTAGGTCTAATCAAGGCTTAAGAGTGCTTAAGAGTTTTCCTTCCTTAGAACGAAACCTCCTAAGCATACAAGTTGCTTTTGATTATGTATATAAGGCCTTAGAATGCTCATTTTGAACCAAGCTTTGAATATCAATTGAAATTAGATTTGAGAGCATTGCTTTTGTTTCTTTTAAAAGACTAAACTTACTTATCTCTAACGAGGCCGGTTAGGGTGGTTTTCAAGTATAATTTTAAAATTGATTAAGTGATATTTCTGTATCTTAATCATAGTTTAAGGGCCCTAATCTTGTTCTTGGTGGTTGTATCCTTGAACAAGCTTAGTTCTACCAAGATTAGTCTTTAGTGGTGATTTCTTTATCCAAAGATTAGTTTAGTATTTATTCTTTCTTTTCTTTTTCCCGTTTAGAATCCCTTAATTCTAAATCCATTCTGCTGCTTACGTTTTAGCTGATTCACAACTAGCTTATAACATGCCTTTCTCTGAATTTTCCTTGATTGTACTCTCCCTTTATTTTCAACTTTTGTTCTTGAATTGAGTTTTAGCATTGACCCTCGGGAGTTACATCATATTTGGTATGAGAGCAAGTTTAGATCCTTGCCTGAGCCCCATGCTCCCAAATTCAATCCAAACACATTACAAACACATGCCCCAAACACAACCTGTAACCTCCCACCATGTCCCTTAGAAAACTTCTCAAATTGAAGGCTGAATTTGATGTCTTTGATCTCAAGATGCAACAAAGGGACCTTAAGAGGCAACAAATAAAGCTCGAGTTGCAACAACAAAAATTTGATCTACTCTCCTTATAGTTTGAAATGAAAGGGAAGCTGAACAACCCTTTGCGTTAAATGAAGTGGATCAACATCAAGAAGGCAATGAGGTTAACTTCGACCTACCTCCTAACTTCGATATGTATGAAGATGAACAGCAAAAAATTGAAGAAAAAGCCAAACAAAGGGAGGACATATCACTCCAAACCTACGGGTCAGGGTAAGATATCTTCATGGGTTATCAATGGAGAGAGTTGTGCACACAGCCCAGCTAACCTCCATACTTTTGTCCATCCACACCTTTATACTCTCCCACCTCCATCATAAAACCTCACAAACACACCACACCAATCCAACCCCTTTCATTTCCTTTAGTACACCGTTACTTCAAGTTTCTAATTTTGAATCTATAGCTGATGAACAATGGAATCCCAAAGAATCCAAAGGTTTCCAACCACACTAGATTCGAATCCATATGAATCATAAGTGGAAAGGAACCTTTAAAAATAAAAAAGACTTGTTTGAGTCATTGGTCTTCTTTTAGCCATATTTAATGGCTTAAATTTAAGGACAAATTTTCTCTAACAAGGGGAGGACGATGGATATCAGCCCATGCAATCCTCAATTAGCCCGAATTATTTTTTGAATCTGTTTTAGTTTTAAGTTGATTTATCAACTTAGACTTAATTTAACTTTGATTTCTTTACTAAGAGACTTCATTGACATTCTAATAAACTTAATTATGCAATTAAATCAGTTTTAAATGAAGTATTTTTGTCCAAACTATCAAAGGACTTGAAGTAGAAGGTCCCGGGTTCAGGCCAGCAACATGCCTAGTTTTTGAGAGCTTAATTACTTAGGCCTCTTTGAGCTTTAAGTCTAATATTTTTCAATCACTTTGAAGTTCAAGAAGTTAGCTTTCCAGAAAAAAAAAAACTTTTAACTCATTTGGACTTCATTTACCCATCCAATTCAGCCAATAAACCTAAACTATCAAGACTGCCCAGTTGAACTAGAATGTACTCGGTATTGAGTATGTGATTTCTTAAGCTACATTATGGTTTAAGTCTTAGAGTTTTATAGTTTTGGGTTCCCCCAGATGTTATCTTTCAAATCCAAGCAAGCAAAACCAATCATACTCAGTAGAAGTGAAGAAATCAGGCCATTTTATCAACCCTGCAAGTTTTGATCCGAATTTACATGGTAAAATATTTCTGTGGAAATCTTCTACTTAAACATGATTTGACCTTCATTTCTTTGTAGGGGGTTTGTACACACCCTAAGGAGTTCCCCTATGGCCTGAAATTAAAATCATGCTCACTTTTGATTGGTGGAAACAAGGGCACAATATCGGGCTGAAACACAGGTTCTAGAACCCAGTTTAGTGCTAGGTGTAATTTCTTTCCTCCAAGGGTTTGCTCAGCTACTTGGCTGCTTAATCACATTCAAGGCTACAAGAGACACCATCCTATGCTGCAAACAAGCCTTGGAAAGAGCCTAGCCAATGAGAAAATAAAGAAAGATTCACCACCTTGGAATTTGATTGGGTAGTCAAAAAGGGGAAAGCACTTTACCGCTGCTGTTTGTTTATTTTCTCTAGTATTCTGATGTATTAAGCTAAATTAAGTGTTTAAATGTTAAGCTTAATCATTTGTTTTGTATTACTAAGCTTATAGGTTGTAATTAGCTTAAGTTAATCAAGCTGGTGTAATTAGCTTAGTTCTAAGCAAGGCTTAAGCATGCTTAAGAGTTTTCCTCCCAGAGAATGAAACCTCCTAAGCATACAAGATGTCTTTGGCGATGTATATAAGGCCTTAGAATGCTCATTTTGAACCAAGCTTTGAATATAAATTGAAATAGATTTGAGAGCACTGTTCTTATTTCTCTTAGAACACTAAACTTGCTCTTAGGGAGGTGTTCAAGTGTAGTCTTAAACTTGATTAAGTGGTATTTTTGTATCATAATCATAGTTTAAGAGCACTAATCTTGTTCTTGGTGGTGTTTCTGTATCCTTGAACAAACTTAGTTCTACCTAGATTAGTCTTTGGTGGTGATTTCTGTACCCAAAGATTAGTTTAGTATCTATCCTTTCTTTTCCTTTTCCCGTTTAGAATCCCTTGATTCTAAATTTATTCCCCTCCTTACGTTTTAGCCTATTCACAACCAGCTTATAACGTTCCTTTGTCTTGATTTTTCTTTGATTGTACTCTCTCTTAGTTTTAAGTTTTTGCTCTTGAATTTAGTTTTAGCATTAACCCTCGGGTGGTACATCATGCACCCTTCCTGCAGGGTTGCTATGAAGGCTAATTGCACTCTTTTTTAAGCAAGGGCTCCCAAGTAATCAAGGTAGATCCAGATCTAGTAAACAGGTTAAAAACTCATGTATTGACGCATGTGCAATTGGGAACCTAGGTTAGACTATGCATGTATACTAACTATGTAAACTTGTTAGTGCTAACTGTGTAGGCATGTGATGTCCTAACCTTGTATACTTGTCGATGAATGTCTGATACTATGTTTGAGGTTTATTAGGTAAGACCTAATTAAGGTATAAGTGGCTAATATGCTAGGCTCAATGATGCTTTATAACTTAAACTGCAATGTATTATAGGATGAGGGGTAAAAAGTTGAACGACTGTTGGGTTAGGCTAGGTTATGAGATATGAATTACCTAGGATAGGAAATCTTTTTATTAATCGAGCAGTAACTTTTAATTTTGCATTAAAGTACTCTGGTTCTAGAGAAGCCCCACATTTTTATTTGTTACAAAAGCCCATGATATGTAGGGATGTGGCATATGAAGATGCTTTTGTTGTTGCTGCCTTGATACCAGAGTAGCCTCTCTCTTGGTATAAAGAATACAATTGTCTCCTTGGTAGGAAATGTTTACTATGATGGAATCCCTAATTGTCTAGAAAATTTTAGGGGAACCCCCTTGCATAATGGGTGAGTGCCCACTCAGAAAGGTTGAGAATATGAAGCGTGTATCCACTCTTAACTTTGTAGTCATGGTTAAGACAAAGAATCCTGAATTTTAAAAAGAGATGAGATTAGAGGTTATGATAATTGAGAAGTAGCGGTAAGTGGGGGAATGGTTTGCTCATATATAATTTGATGGGTGTAAATTACAGAATGCTTCTTTGTCCAAAAAAACAAAGATTTTATTTCCACTCTCCATTTGCTTGGTCTGCATTTTCAGATTTTTGGGTTTGCTAGTCTTTACTCGCTCTCTCTCTCTCTC
>NCQV01073484.1:0-11166 GCA_002740545.1 Lophocereus schottii
ATTAGTGTAAAAGTACCTTAAAAATAGCTCATTTTTGATGTGAACAATTTATTCTCGTTTTCCTAGACTAAATCTGTCTATACACTTACTATGAAGAGCGGGTTGCCCTCAAGGGTTAGATCATCAGTGAATTTCCGTCAGCTAGACACTAGAGATTGTCATTGTGAGAGGATTAAAAAATTGCAAGAGATCTCTCATAGAGAGATACTAGAAATTAGAAATCCCGAGTTTCTATTGAGCATATGGAAGCTTTAATCGAAAAAGGTATCACTTTGTTGGGTTCCCAGACAAATCAAGTGGGTTACCTTGAATGCAAAATTTCTATCTTTCTCCTACTCTTTTACTTGATCTTTCTTTTGTAATTTTTTATTTCACAATTGCTAATGATATAATCTTTAGGTAGTTCCTCGCCTATTGTAATTTATTTACTTTTGTTCTTGTTATACTAAAAATTGTATCTTTTGCATTATTAATGTTGATTTATACTAATTTGCTGCATGATTATGTGATAGTGTGATTAAAGTTTTGATCTTATATATTGAATAGTAAAGATCGCCACTGGTAATGGATGGTGATATGATACACCCCATTGTATCATCGTACTTTGGCCCCGAATATAGGTTCAAGACTAAGGAGTCGAGATAGTTCCTACACTAGGAATTACTTGGAGGCCTTTCGAAAACCTTTTTGAAGCGAAATCAATAGTTCCTTTCGGTTTCCCTTCCATAGGTCTAATTCGCTTTCAAAAAGTCATTGTGGTCTGTAAGCTTTTCCTAAAACTCATTGGCGATTCTACTACTGATTTAATTGTTTTCATTTTTATTTCTTTTTTATCTTAGCTTTTGGTAGAACAGTTCTGATCCAGGGCAGTAAAGCTAGCTTGGCCAAGAGTTAAGTCTTGCACTAGTCTGTTCCTAGTTTAAGCAGGTTGCCCAGATCTTGGAACGGGCAACAACCAGTGCTAAAGTTAAGGATCAAATGACTAGACCTGATTATGGGCTGAAAATGCGATCGGGTTCTTGGATCAGAATATGGATCCAATTTACTGATCTATCCTTATAAATCTACTTACTTTTGATTTTAAAATAAAAAATATTAATGAAAATTAATACTCAATTTTGAAAATAAATAAAAATAAATAACCAGCAAACAAAGTCGATCCATTTATAGGGGACTTGTGAGCCTAGATAGGTCCCTTGGGGTCGTCGGTCCTTATAGTTAGCCATGCATGCTTAGGTATGTATGATTTTAGGTGTTAATCGTAGCATATAAGAAAAATAGCTAGGCAAACATGGGTGCTTTGACTTGTTGAACTTGTAAGACATCACCTTGTTAGTCGGCAAAATATGCATTTGTGCATGATTCTAATGTACTTAGGATTGACATCACAATTTTTGACTTTGAAATCAAACTATGTTAGCTTAGTATCTAAGGTGATGGATGTGGATTGTGATATTTTTTTAACACATAACCTCCCCAAGTCTTAAAGGAGGTTTGGTCCAAGTTAATATATATACTACGAACTCGAGCGTAGGCGATACATTATATCGAAAAATAACTTGTTCTACTGGAAAATAATTAATAATTATTTTAAAAATTATTGGGCTGTTACAAAAAATAAGTGTGAGCTTTGGAATGGAAACTGCTGGATAATAATTTTAGCCACTACAAGATGACAAATCTCTGTTGACACTTGATAAGGGCATCTCTTAATTGCTAACAATTTTTTTGAAAGTAAATGATGAATTCATTAACTGAAAATAATATGGTTTCTGTAATAAATATTACATTCAAATAAATTCATAACCGAAACAATGAAATAAGTCATTGGATGGAGAAAACTAATTGAAACTCTTTTTAACATTCATCTTCTTTTCAATTGTTGTTTTATAACACAACCTCTAACAAGGAGATAAACAAATCTTATATATTGTTCTTTTTGTAAAGATTTATCTATTAGAATAGTGCAAATTTGAAGAATTGACACCTGTCGTGGACTAATTTTAACATCCATTAACAATGTAATTCTATCCAAGTAGAACGATATGAGTAAAAATTGATATAAAGCTTATAGAACCAAAAGATAACTTCACTCATTAGAAGAGGATGTGAAAAACTCTTGTAAACGGAGAGAAAATATTTGTTAATGAAATAATAAAAATAATAAAAATAAAAAAGAAATTCGGGTCTCACAAATTAGAAAGAAATTAGGGTATTTCAAAGAGAAGAAAGGAAGAGGGAAAAAAAAAGATTAGTGTTCTTTTGTTTCATTGGAGGGTAGCTGTCAACGACTTAAATTGAAAATTGAAAGCCAATGAGGAGAGAGAGAATTACTGGGGAAAGAAAACTCGGCCACCAAAGAGAGCCTGGACTACTGAGCCCTCCCTTGTGCTCTCTCCTTCCCTCGCCCCCTTTCCCTCTATGGCTCTCTCTTTTTTCTGGAAAAACTGAGACTTGAGTGTTCTTTAACCACTGAAGCTCGTTCATCCATCTTCCTCTCCATTGTTTTGTGCTTGTTCATTCTACACGGTGAAATGTGTCTCGAGGAATTCTAGGGTTTTTAGTACCTCTAAAAACACCCACTGAATGTAGGGTATGTATGTTTCAATTGCAACCCATCTAGAAGTCGGAACGCTTTGTAGAGGGGGAATGGTTTGAGGTTTACATAGGGGTTTATAGTCATTGTTATTTCAAGTTTCAGCTTTCAACTTTCTCATAGTTGCAAAAAATACTAGTTAACGAAGTCTTGCATTCAAGTAAACTTGATCTACTTGATATGATCATGAAGCAGTCATTGTGCTAATGATGTGCCCAAAAATTTGGCAAATCATTCCCAGATTTTTGACTGTAATGTATTAAACTTTGTGAATGGCAGCTGCTTTGGGCGGATTTCAGTCTAATTTCTTGTTTTGGTGGTGTTATTAACTATACTTCCATTCTAAACAAATGCACAACATGTTTCGTGATATGGGCACCTCTATGCTGACCTACAGTTATAGATTTGCTCTGAGACTGTCTCATAGGTAAGAAACAGGGAAGATAGATTCTGTTGGTGTATGAATCATTTAGTCCAAGAAAACATTATAGTCTATTCATGCATGTACCTGGGTTCCTACATCTATGACATATTTACATATTGTATGGTTGTTGAAAATGTATTGCTGCTTGTCTTAATTTAATCAGTGCATTTAGAGAAACTCCTTATGGTCCAGCCTGTGTCTTAAATTCTCAATGATGTGCCAAGCGGCATCATTGCTTAAGGATGTCAGCTTGCTATTCTGAATGCGATTGAAAACTTCGTCGACCTAAGCTTTCAAGTTACGTTGATCTCTGCAATTGATATTACTTATCTTTGTCTGAGATATTGAGACACTATTCTTCCTTTTGTTAGTCTGATTTCTCTGACTTTATTGCTGTTAGTTTCGTCGTTCATGCAACTAGTGCTCATACTGTGGTTATTTGGTATAGTATGACAGAAGGAGGTATTCTAGAACGAGATCAATCACAGCCTTCACCTCCTTCAGCTCTTCCCCCTATTGGCAGTTCTGATGGAGCGCATGCATCTAAGTACCACATCATGTGCAGACCAGGATCAGGGAGCAGTGGCCGTCATATACCTGTGCTTGCAAACCATTTGAAAGCTTACATTGAATCTACAGATGCGGTGTTTTACCAATATAATGTAGAGTTTCAACTGGTCTCTACTGTGTGATCATGAACTGTGAATGTCATCTGAAAAATGATGTCCTGAAATTGTGTTTTGCAGGTTAAGATGACCTCCGAAGAAAGCAGAGTGGTTGAAAGGAAATCAATTCGAGTGAAGATTGTTGATAAGCTTTGCGAGACGTACTCTACTGAATTCAATGGGAATAGATTCACGTTTGATGGAAAGGAAAGCTTGTACACAATTAATCCACTGGCACGGGAAATCTCTGAGTTTACTGTGATGCTGGAAGAATCATTTGGACTTTGGTAACTTCTCTGTTTATTGACCTGAAAATTTCAATATGGAGGCAAGGCCCTAATGCTATGCTGACTTTGCAGCAGTGGAAAACCTGATGAACCTACAAAGAAATGTAGGCATTCTTTGAAGTCCATGCTTTTTAAAGTGGAAATAAATTATTCTCAGAAAATTCCATTGCAGTCAGTTGCTCTGATCTGTGAAGGAGACAAAGCATGTGAAAGTCAGGATGTTTTGAGGGTGCTTAACACCATCCTAAGGCAGCGTGTTGTCAATAAGTATTCTCTCTCTCCTCTCCCCTCTCCCCGCTCTGCACCCTCGTATATCTGTCTCTTGTTTGTTTCTTCTTGCATTTTACTGTCATTTATTTATTTTTTAGATAGAGGTTAGGAGTATTTTATTTCAAGCTTGACAAATTCTGTTAAATGACAGATTTTGAATCAAGGCATGATCGTACGTCAGAAACAACATAGATCACATTACCATCCCCCTACCTGTACTGAGGGTTACTCTGCCACAATCTTGGATCAACTGGAAGAAATCTTCCTCTGGCGTTGATATATAATAAAATTCACTGTCAAGTACAGCACATCCTTCTGTTTCTTGCTGCTCTAAATGCAATGCATCATCCTGCCAAAATCCCCAATCCATATTCCATCTCTGAATGTGTAAAATCTCATCAAGAAGCTGAGCACACACATCTGTGGTAGACTCACATTGGAAAAAGAGGTGTTCATGAGTTTCCTGCCAAGTGCCAATTCAAGCATAGTACACAGTTCTCGTCAGCTATCACCGCTATCTTGTGTAAGATATCCTTTTTTCTGCTGCATGGTTAACCAAGTGATGAAGGCAGATCTGGGATTATGAGTTTGTGCCAGATCACATTATACCATGAAATAGCAAGGGCAGAGTGTCTGTTCCAATTATGCCCATCTTTTAACAGAGTAAGTCCCATTGCTGTTCTGTAGCCCTCTCCCACTTGCCACACCAAAGCCATTTGGCAAGAGGTCTCTAGCCTTCAACAGCTGTCGTTAGAGGAGTGCTACAGAACCAAATGGACCTGCCCTTTAAATAGTAAAATAAGCAGCCCATCTTGGCTATAGGCTACCGGCCTTGGTTGCTGTGTGCCATATCAATTTTGCGACCATTGCTGTATCCATTTTACACAGTCTGATTCCCATCCCTCCCTCTTTCTTCGGGAGACACTAAGTATCCCAAGCAATCAGAGCTGCCATGTTCTGTTCACGGCAGGAACCCCATAAGAGGCTTCTGCAGCAGTGATTGACTTTCTCTAATAGAAACTTTGGTAAAATGAAATTTTGTCCCCAATATGTCGGTATGCTCATAATAATGGAGTTTATCAACCAAATCTTACTAGCATAGGATAATTTTTGCACCAGCCATGCTGTAATTTTAAATGTGATTCTATCCACTAGAATTTGACAATTCGACTTAGTCGGTCTTTAGGATTTTACTGGGATACCTTAGTATTTAAATGGTACGCTTCGCTTCTGAAAATCTGTCATTTCCAATAGAGTGCCCTCATCATTAAACACTCCAAAAATACTGACTTGAGACTTTTCTGGGTTGGCTTCCAATTCAGAACAGTGAGAAATGCTTCAATTTTGCCATCATACATTTCACACTGCTCAAATCAGCCCTGCAAAGTAGTAGGAGTTCATTTGCAAAGCTAAAGCAATACAGTTGCAGCTGGAATCCTGGGTGGAATCTGAACCCTTTCTGCATGACGGGAACCTTCAAAGCCCTTGTGACATATTTCAAAACTAGTACAAAAGTCAGAGGGGATAGAGGATCCCCGTGTCTTAGACTCCCTCTTGTTGCCAAGAAAACCATGTAGCATGCCATTAAACTTTACTGAGAAACTGGCTGTTGAAATGCAAGGCATGATCCTCCTGACGAAGTGCAGAGGAAAACCGTAACTGACTAATAATTTCTCGACGGACACCCATCTCACAGAACATAGGTTTTTTAAAGATCAACCTTCATCATGCATCTCGGAGACAACATTTTGACAATATCTTCACAATATCATGTTATTATGCAAAATGGATATTCCCTCCACAGAAACACCTTGAGATGCAACAAGCAGATATGGAAGCACAAGCTTCATTCTATCATTGATAAGTGTAGTGATACACTAAAATACCTAATCACTTATAGATAGTGTTGTAGCAAGCTATTGGTCTCATCTCCACAGTTCTAGTACGATTTTGCACTGTTGGGACCATGGCTAAGACAGTAGAATTTACTTGCTTCAGCAGCTGCCTAGTGTCAAAGAAGTCTTGAAGAGCAGCACATTCATCGACCCTTACCTCCCAATTCTCATTTTAAAAACAACTACCATTGCTATCTGCAGGCTGTTATTGTTAGCAATGCTAAACTTAGCTTTCTTAGTTTCCTCAATTGTACAAAGTCTCAGTAATTCAGCTCTGTGATCACGAAGACACTGCCTTTGTAAAGTCACTTCTAAGGACGGACCATCTCTTTCAACATCCAAACCCTGGAAACTAGAGAGATGAGGGAAGAACAGTTCTTCAATTTCCTGCTGATCATAAGTGAGTCTCCCGTCCACAATTTCCATAGCCCTAATAGCACATGAATATTGCTTATGAGCAACACTAGCAAGGAAATAAGATGTGTTTTGATCACCTTCCTTAAGCTATGTTCCTTTTGACTTCTGTCTGAAGAACTCCCTTTCAGCCCTAGCCATAAGATTGTACTGAGTTACCGCTTCTTGTTAGGATACGTTTTCAGTATTAAACGATTCATAATGGATAGCTTGCTCATAACTTTTAACTGCTGCTGTTCGACAGTTACCGTGGCATAAATCTCACCGAACCTACTTTATTCAATTGCCTCTGTTTAAAAGCCGTGAGCTTGCTACTAGTCTGAATATAGGTGTTCCACTTACCTTAGCATTCTAAACATCAGTGATAAACCTTTTGAAATCAGGACAAAGAGTCCAGATGTTTAAAAACTTGCACTGCATTGTCTTATTTCACTGCATTTGTGTGAATTTAGCTGCCAAAGGGCAGCGGTCTGTTATTCCTCCTGTCAAAACAGCATATTCAATCCCAGGATATCTCAAAACATCCTCACCATTGATGAAAACTCTGTTTAGCCTTGGGAAAACCCTTGAAGTACCTTGAATTGTTCCATGTAAAATAGTGCTCAGAACAAAAATCTTCCTATCGGTACTGTTGGCCCCGTAGACCACAGTAATATATGACCCTCTGCCCAGCCACCAACACACAGCTATGAATAAAATGCTTATGAATCTTCAGAACACCAACTTGGATTTTGTTATGGTCCCAAATGAGCCATATCCTGCCGTTTGTTTGATCTGTAGAATTAGTAACTGCAGACCAATGAGGACATGTATGCTGTTTAATGTCCCAACCTTATTCATAGTGGTTTTAGTTTCCAGAATACCTGCTACAACACAATTATTCTGCCTAAGAAAACATTTGACTGCTCCTTCAATTATTCTTCCTGTTTTTAGTGTCAATTATTTGTCTTATGCTTTTTATGCTTTTGCTGCAAAATGCAGGGGATGCCTTTTGATCAAGCAGTCATTCTTCATGGATGATTCCCGGAACTACTTTGACGTCGGTGGCGGTGTAACTGGTGTTCATGGATTCCACTCTAGTTTTCACCTGACAAAGGCAGGATTGTCTCTGAATTTGGGTAGTGAAAACCTTTCTATTTTCTGCATGCCTTTTAGGTTTTACCCTTTACGCATTATGCCTTTGCCATCTGTAATCATATGCTGGCATACTATTCTGTGCAGATGTTGCTACGTGCCTAATAGTTACACCTGGACCTGTTCTTGATTTTCTGCTGGCTAACCAAAATGTGCAGGAGCCTCGCTTTATTGACTGGATGAAGGTAATAGAGCCTGTAGCATTTGTTCAGGGGAATCATTGCATCTTTGATTCTTATGTGTTGATTGATGAATATTTCAGGCAAAAAGAATGCTAAGAAAATTGAGAATCAAGACAACACACACTAACAGGGAATTCAAAATACTTGGCTTGAGTGAGAGGCCCTGCTACCAACAACGGTAGATGCTTCTTTTCATGCTTTAGTTTTTCTTTGCATTTGTGATCATAAGTGGCTCCTAAAAAGTTGTTGTACCTTTCCACCAGCTTCCCCCTGAGAGTAAAAGCTGATAATGACTCTGAGGTGCAGCAAGTTGTGGAGACTACTGTTTTTGAGTACTTCGTCAAACACCGTGGAGTGGAGCTAACTTATTCCAAATACATGCCATGCCTTGATGTTGGCAAGCCAAACCGGCCAATCTATCTGCCCATTGAGGTGAGTGAAAATTGTTAGTCTTCAGCTGGTTGAAGTTATTTCCTTGACCAAGAGATGAAAATTGAGGGAAAAATATTATTCTCATCATTCTTATGTTCCAGCTCTGTTCACTGGTCTCCCTGCAACATTATGTAAAGGGTTTGTCTGCAACCCAGCTTGCGACAGCGGTTGAAAAGACCAAGCAGCGGCCTCATGACCGAATGAAAGCTCTGACTGATGTGAGGTTCTTTTTGCTTCATTGAGATATTTGCTCATGTTTTCTAGCTTGCAATTGATTTTCTCTTAGATTGGCAGGCTGTCAGGAACAACCAGTATGAAAATGACTCAATGTTGGCTGTTTGTGGAATTTCTATTGAGAAGCAATTTGTGCGGATTACTGGCCGGGTCCTTGAGGCACCAAAGGTATTTTCTGCCTCTTTCAGTGATAAAGGCTGCATTAATATTACTTGAACGTATCCTGGGTGTAAGTAAATGCTGTTTGTTGTCTACTTAACTCTACTTTTCTGTAGCTAAAGGTTGGTAGAGGTGAAGATTGCACTCCTTGCAATGGCCGCTGGAACTTGAAAAATAAGGTTGAGCCTTATTGTCTTTGATGCATGCTTTTAGTTTAGCTTTCTTGGGATATGAAATGGAAATCTGTGGACGACATTGGATCACCTGATTTCTGCATGTACAAGGTACCCAGTTAATATGGGTGATTCTGCAGCAATTTTTGCAGCCTGTGAATATTGAGTGCTGGGCTATTGTCAACTTTTCTTCTCGTTGTGATACAAGCTATCTTTCTCGCGAACTTATTAGTGTTGGAAGAAGCAAAGGCATGGTAGGTCAAATTCTTCTGGATAATTCTTAACATTGCTCAACTTTCCATTTCTCTTAACGTTTGTATTTTCCTTGTGGTCCTTGATTTTCCAACTTCAGAATATTGATCGGCCATATGCACTAGTTGAAGAAAATCAAAATATGAGAAAAGCCAGTCCTTTGGAAAGAGTGGATGAAATGTTTGAGAGGTTACAGGAAAAGCTTCCTGGTGAACCAGAATTCATTTTATGTGTTCTACCCGAACGAAGAAGTTCTGATTTATACGGTACAATGTTTGTTCATGGTTACCTTTAGTTTTATTTTTCCCCCTTCCTTGCTGTTGCTCTCTTCATGCTTGCCCCGCTGCCTGGTCAGTTATTGCCTCACCCTTTTCTTTCTGTGTAGGACCTTGGAAAATGAGGAGTTTGTGCAAGTTTGGGATTGTGACACAATGTGTTTGTCCTATTAAAATAACTGACCAATATCTTACAAATGTTCTGACTAAGATTAACTCGAAGGTGAGTTCGGTAGTTGAATTGTTGGAAAACTATAGGTTGTGTTTCTACATCTCATTTGTTCTGATCATTTGTAGCTTGGAGGTATAAATTCTTTTCTGGCGATAGAGAACCCTTGTTGTGTCCCTCACGTGAAGGACGTTCCAACCATGATAGTGGGAATGGACGTTTCCCACGGTCCACCTGGTCCGGCAGATCTCCCATCTATTGCTGCGGTATGCTTCACAGTTTCTTCCATAAAAGAAAATTCTAAGCTCTCTAATTCTACTGTTTTGCTAATGCTATTGAAAATTTGCTGTATCTATCTTTGCCATTTGAGACATTGTGGTGTATAATTCATTTCCTTGTTTACTTTCTTACTTCTCTTACTTTTTTGGCATAATAGGTTGTTGGGTCTCTCTCGTGGCCACTTATCTCAAGATATAGAGCAGCCATACGAACACAGTCTCCAAGAGCTGAGATAATAGATTCACTGTTCAAACCATCAGAAAATGGGGATGATGATGGTATCATGAGGTAAATATATATAACCATTCATACACGGTAGTTTAATTAAGAGTTTGAGTTTCAAAAATCTTATTAAAAAATTCCCATCGATCTATGTGATGGTTATGTTGATTCACAGCTGATGATTCTCTCATCCGTTATTTTCAGGGAGCTGCTCAAGGACTTCTACAGTACAAGTAATGGTAACAAACCCAAGCAAATCATTGTTTTCAGGTAGCCATTTTTAATCTCAAGATTCGTCAAGCCTGTTTGTTACACACTTTAGAACTAGTTTGCAAATGTGATTATTCCTATTGGCATAAATGTAACTTTCACAGATCTTCACTTTGGTTGTGCTTTAGCCTAGATTGCATCAATAGTGAGAGACAGCCCTACCAGTCATTTCATTTTGCCCAATTCTTATACCATAAGCCCAGGTGCACATGAGCATAGTGTGCGGGGTAATGGTCACCGTATATGCTGAACATGCTCATCTTGTCCGGTCATCATATGCATTGAGAATGTCCTCACGTATACTTGATACTCATCAAGTACTCTAGGCGCTACAAGAGGAGGCTTGAATTGTGCACCTTACAGAGCATCCTTCAATTTCATGGCTTTCTGACCTCTCTGGGAGGAATTGTCGAAGCTTTTCTGATTATGATGCTGTATAAGTTGTTTAAATTACCTTTTGCTTGAGTCAAACCTGCATATTGATTTATGAAGTCTTGGTGAAGAAAAATAAATATTTGTCTGCTGCTTGGATAGTGACTTTATCATACAAGGAATAGAAAATATACAAAAGTTTCATTATTCCTTTTTTCTTTTGTGTTTTTCTTTGGTTTCTCTTTTTTTTTTTTTTGGCTTGTTGGGTAAATTGTGACAGGGGATTCAAAGAGTAGGTTGCAAGAAGGGCTTGGAAGAGCTAATAGCTAACAATATTTTCAATAAGTATGTTGGACATAGTTTAGTTTCTCGTCAACTTCTTCTTCTTTATAGAATGTTTGAGTAAAGATTATATGGCATTTCAAGTAAAATATTGGAGTTTCACCAATATGGAATTGCACA
>NCQV01073486.1:0-10591 GCA_002740545.1 Lophocereus schottii
CACACTTGAAACAATTGAGTGAAAAACTGAAAGGTGAGATTCGATTCTTAGACTGCTTGATGAAACCTAACAAAGCATTGATGCGAAAGAGATATTTGCGTGTTAGGAGGACTAGAGAGTAAGCAAAATATTTAACCTAGATTAAGGCAAATTAGTTTGAAAGAACGACTTTTGTTTAGTTTAGACAAATTTGGTTGATTTCAAAAGAATAGACTGAATTTTTCGATATATTAAAATTCCTTGAAATTATCCGATTAGAGAAAAGCGTATGTTTATCATTTTGATCCAGTCACCTTTCTTAACTGCATAAATCCTTAGACGTTTTCTTCTAGATTGAATTTAGAATTAGTAGATTTGAAGTTATTGAATCAAAACCCTTGATTTAGTATTTGCTTAGCATATTCTGATAGGTAAAGCTCGATAGATTACTGTGATTTATGAGGACGATTTTTTTATCTATGCTATGACTATCCGTGTACTTGCAACAAATGGTCAGTTATGCCCTATTCAAATTTTACATCAAAACCACTATAAATAGATTTAATATGATTACCCACAACCTTAAATTCATTTTTCATACCAAAGATCACAACAACTAGCTAGACAACTCAAATTCACACTGTCTTCATTCAAAGTCACTAGTTCAAGTTCAAACCCAACCACCCATAATATCTAACATCTCCAAACATAATAAAAATTGCATGTTAGCATTTATTTTGATCATATGAACACAACTCATGACTAAAACAATCACAAAAACCAAAAATAAATCAAGATGGAGTCAGCTTTTACCTCACTTGAGCTTAGATTTAGAGAGGACAGAGTAGTGTGAGGTGGGGGTTGTGGTCGTTGTGGTGCTAGGAGTGGTGAGGTGGTCAGCGGCAACCATACTGGCGATAGGAGCAGCAGCAGCAATAGGAGAGGGGGCCGAAGGTGAAGGAGAAAGAAAAAGAAGAAGAACTTGGCTTTGGTTGATATTTTTTTGACTCATCTTGATAATTTTGGCTGATGTTATCCATCTATAAAGTTGCTTTTCACTAATTATAATTTGACATAAATAATGATAACTAGTTTAACTCAATTGCACCAAATTTTGGGCCACCAATTGGGTTTAAATAAGTTGGGCTCAAAAAAATAGCACTCTGTTGCGATATAATTTTTGCTTAGCTCAGAACTAAATTTTTATAATGTTATGGAAAACAATTTATCGATTAATCATATTTGCCGAGGCCTACTATCAATTCATCCGAAAGTTTTACGATAATTAAAGCTCGAATTACGAAGTGGGACTCAAAAGAAATTTTTTCCAATCAGAATGACTAAATGCGATTCATAAATGCGGGAAAATTAATAACATGACTTAGTTAAATAAATAAACATGATTTAAGGTCAGGTTATTACAGTTTTTCCCCTTAAAGAGTTTCATCCTCGAAACTTATGAACTTTTTCAAAACATGCAAGATTACCTCAAATAGAGGTCGATACTTGACTTTCATTTCTTCCTTGGTTTTCCGAGTGGCTTTTGAGGAGGTATGATTTGTCCAAAGTACTTAGACTAAAGGTATTAGCTTGTTGCGTAGCTGCTTCACCCTACGATCTAGTATTTGGACTGGGGGGCTCTTCATACTCAAATCCTCAGTGATTTTAATGGGTTCAGTTACAATAGCGTGGTCAGCATTTGAACTGTACTTCTTGAGTTGTGAGATATGAAACACGTTATGTACTTGTTCGAGTTCTACAGACAGATCCAGTTGATAAACTATAGGATTCAACCTTTCAATAACTTCATATGGTCCAATGGATCTTGGGCTCAATCTTCAAACCTCCTTATAGCCCTAGTTGGTGAAATTTTCAGAAAAATGCTATCACCTACCTGAAGCTCTAAAGGCTTCCTCATTTTGTCAGCTTAGCTTTTATGTTATCGCTGGGCAACTCGAATATGCTCGCGAATCTTGCTTATTGTTTCATTAGCTTCTTAGATCAGTTCTGGGCCTAAGATCAATGCCTCATCTAAGTCACTCCAACACAAAGGGTTCTATATTTTTTTCCATATAAAACCTCAAACAGGGCCATTTTAATGGTGGTTGGTAATTATTGTTGTAAGAAAATTCTACCAATGGCACGTCGTCTTCCCATTTCCCTTGGAACTCTAGTACAGAGCTCTTAACATGTCTTCTAGAATCTGATTCACTCTTTCAGTTTGGCCATCTATCTCAAGATGATAAGAGCTGCTAAAATTTAATTAGATACCAAGGCTTTTTGAAGCACTTGTCAAAAATGGGCTTAAAATCTTTGATCTTTTTCTGACACTATGCATGTTGGAATTCCATGTAGTCGAACTATCTCCTTAACATATAGTTGGGTCAATCTTTCAACTCCCCAAGTATCCTGAAATGGCAGAAAATGGGCAGATTGAGTGAGTCGATCAACTATTACCCAATTGACATTCTTCTTTGAAGTAGAAAGAGGTAATCCCATGATGAAGTCCATTAAGATTAAGTCCCACTTTCAAATGGGAATTTCTAAAAGTCGTAGTTCACTCACGGGACGTTGACGCTCAGCTTTAACCTTTTGACCAATCAGACACTTGTCTACATACTCTACGATCTCTTTCTTCATATTACTCCACCCAAAGTATTGCCTCAGGTCTCTATACATTTGGTGCTTCCTGGATGCACCGAGTATCGAGTGTAGTAAGCCTCCTCTAAGATCTTCTTCCTTAACTCCATATTTTTGTGTACACACAGGTGATTCTGAAATTACAAGATCATATCTTCATGTACAATAAATCCAGGTGACTTTCCTCTCTTAAGATTTTACTTTATCTGTTGGAGTTCAGGGTCATTTTCCTAGTTCACTTGAATTTCCTCCACTAAGGAGGACTATAAAGTAAGTGCTGAAAATTGGACACTTGCTTGCCCATATGAGCTTAATTGAGCACCCAATTCCTCAAGCTCTCTCAAGACGTTCGTTCAATTGAGCAATCACTATGGTGTTCAAGTTCTGTTGTGTCTTTCTACTTAAGGCATGTGCCACAACATTTGCCTTTCTTAGGTGATATTGGATTTGCATATCACGATCTTTAAGTATTCTGGCCAATGTATTTTTTTTAAATTCAGCTCCTTATGAGTAAAGATATACTTCAAGCTTTGATGATCGATATAAATCTTACGGGGTGCTCCATATAAATAATGTCTCTAACTTTTCAATGCAAAGACCAAAGTCGCTAGTTACAACTCATGTGCAGGGTAGTTTCTGTCATAAGGCTTGATTTGTCGGGAGGCATAAGCTACCACTTTATTTTCTTGCATTAGAACACACCCTAACCCTTTCTTCAATACATCACTGTAGATAATGTACTCCTCACCCAATACTGGTAGTCTTAGGATTGGGGCAGTGGTTAATCATTGCCTTAACTCTTGAAATGCCCTTTCACACTTAATAGCTTTCTTTAACAAATTGGTCAGGGGAGATGCTATCTTTGAAAAATCCTTCATAAATTTCAATAATAACCAGCTAAGCCCAAGAAGCTTCTAATCTTGGTGACATTAGTGAGTCTTGGCCTCTCTGTAATTACTTTCACCTTTTGGGGTTCAACCTCAATCTCCTCCGTTGAAACCACATGTCTTAAGAACACAACTTCCTCTAAGTAGAACTCACACTTCTTTAATTTTCCATATAATTGGTGTTCCCTCAGGGCCTACAACACTGTCCTCAAATGAGAAGTTTGTTCATCTCTATCTTTGGAGTATATCAAGATGTCATTTATAAACACCCACCACAAACTTGTCTAAATAGGGTCTGCAAACTCTATTCATAAGATCCATAAAGGCCTGGAAGGCATTGGTCAGGCCAAAGGGCATCATCGTAAATTTGTACTAACCACACCTTGTCCTAAACGCGGTGTTTGAGATGTCTTTGGGTTTAATCCGAAGCTGATGGTACCCAGACCTCAAAGCAATCTTCAAAACAACTCCTGCCCCTTGCAGTTGATCAAACAAATCATCTATTCAGGGTAAACGGTATTTGTTTTTGATGGTGATCTTATTCAGGTTCCTATAGTCAATACACAACCTCAAGGTCTCATCCTTCTTCTTCACAAACAAAACTAGAGCACTGATAAGTGCTTAATGTATACATCATTTTAGGGCCATTTTGCCATATTTTTAGGAGAATTATGTGCTTTAAGTTACTACTTGTACTCCTATTCTTGATTTATACTTAGGTATAGTTGTTTGATGTATTTTGTAGGATTTTAGGCCATTTCGACCCAGCATATGGCTCTCATTAGATGTATTTTGACCTCCCCCATAGACACCCTTGTGATGCTATGCCCAGTGGAGCAAAAGAATAGCATAAATTTGTTTCCAGCCAAGACCACGGTCGAACCATCATGGACCGCTCTGAGCTGTGTAACTTTGGCCTCTTCGTCTTCCTTTGACTGTGTGGCTGAAAACGTCCATGCTCTTCGATAAAACCCAGGTTTTTGGTAGACGGAAGAGGAGGAGAAGAGAAAAAGAAAGCATAGCCTACTTCAGTTTCTTTCCCAAAATTTTACTCTTTAGTTAGTTTTTTTTAAGTTTGATTGGTGACTTAGTGAGAACTTTTGAGTGTGAGTTTGGTTTCGAAGTGGGTTGAATCCCTTAGTTGAAGGCTATCTTTGTTAAGCCCTTCCCTCTCACATTTTCGCAGAATTATTGGTTAGTTGTTGAATCTTTAATAATGTGTGAATAGTTTAGCTTTTGTCTAGGGATTTATTTGTTAATGAAAGTGTAATTAGATCATTTTTAAAATTAGAATTGTACTTTGATTCATGATTGGTTTGATTTCATTTTATCAAGTGATTTTTATGTCGTGAGTGGATTTTTGGTTTAAGTTTGCTTTGCACACTTGAAACAATTGAGTGAAAGACTGAAGGGTGACATTCGATTGTTAGACTGCTTGATAAAACCTAACAAAGTGTCAACTCAAAAATGTTTGGCATGGATTCAAAGGCAAATTAGTTTGAAGGAACGGCTTTTGTTTTGTTTAGGCACATTTGGTTGATTTCAAAAGAATAGACTGAATTTTTGGATAGATTAAAATTCCTTAAAAATGATCCGATTAAAGAAAAGTGCTTGCTTATCATTTTGATCCAGTCACCTTTCTTAACTGCATAAATCCTTTGATGTTTTCTTCTAGATTGAATTTAGAATTAGTAGATTTGAAGTTGCTGAATCAAAACCCTTGATGTAGTATTTGCTTAGCATATTCTGATAGGTAAAGCTCAATAGATGACTTTGGTCCCTGAGGACGATCTTTTTATCTATACTACGACTACCCGAGTGCTTACAGCAGTGGTAAAGTTTTTACCGCCGTTGCCGGGGACCAATTTGTTAACTATTGAGTTAGTCTTACGAAATTGACTAAGCATTGTATGCCCTTTATTCTTTTTTATTATTATTTTCTTGTTTGATTGCACTGGTAGTGTTGGTGATAGTGTTTACACGAATTTTCCCCCTTCATGCGAATTTAAGTCCTCTACGAACCCGATCCTGAGATCGAGAGGACTTTTTACTTAAGAAGGAAGAAGCAAAAGTTTGAACAACAAAGATGTGAGGCAAGAAGATTTCTAACAAACATGGCAGGAGGAGGAGGTGACCAAAGAAGGACTATTAGAGATTTCGCTACCCCTGGAGTTCAAGGGATTGCCTCAAGCATCGCTCGCCCAAAGTTGATGCCAATAATTTCGAGCTCAAACCAGCACTCATTTCCATCGTGCAACAATTCCAGTTTGGAGGAACTCCTTTGGAAGATCCGAATCTATACCTCTTGGTCTTTTTAGAGGTGTGTGACACACTAAAGCTTAATGGGGTCTCCACCGACGCCATTCGATTGCGACTATTTTCCTTCTCGCTAAGGGATAAGGCAAGAGCTTGGCAACATTCTTTGCCATCGGGAAGTATCACCATGTGGGATAAGCTAACGAGAGCCTTCCTCGCCAAATTCTTCCTTCCAAGCAAGACGATAAACTTAAGGATCAGATCAACAACTTCACTCAAAAAATGAAGAGACGCTTTATGAAGCTTGGGAGGGGTTTAAAGATTTGTTGTGCTTATGCCCCCATCATGGTCTTCAACGATGGATAATCGTTCAAGCTTTTTATAATAGTGTGACCCAACCTGTATGGTCCACTATTGATGCAGTGGCAAGAGGTATCTTGATGAACAAAATTGAAGATGAGGTCCACAACATAATTTGGGAGATGGAACTTAACAACTTTCAATGGTCCACTGAATAAGGCCAACCTAAATGGGTTAGAGGTAAGCTTGAAGTTGATACACTTACTTTACTTTCTACTAAAGTAGATACTATGATTCAAAGATTAGATCGAATGAATATTAATGCTGTAAATTCTAGTGCCCTTCCCCTATGTGAAATTTGTGGTTCTATTAAGCATGTGACTTTAAATTGTCAAGTTGGGAGTCCTTTTTCGCAAGACTCTAATGAAGTGAAATATGTTCAAAATTTCAGCCCAAGGCCGACCAATGACCCTTACTCTAGCACATACAATCCAGGTTGGAGGAACCATCCAAATTTCTCATATAGGTCTAATCCAAAACCTTTAAATATGCCCCTAATGAATGCTAGACCACCTCCCGGTTTTTAAAGACCTCATTTCCCTTCTCAAGTGCCCCAAAAGTCCAATTTAGAAGCAATGATGGAAATTATGCTTATGGCACAACAAAATCAGGATGAGTATATTAATCAGTTAGCCTCTAAGGTTGATGTGCTTACAACTCATAATAAGATATTGGAAGCCCAAATAGCCCAAAAAGCTAGCTTTTCATCTATGCTCCCAGAGAGACTCCCTAGCAAGCCCGAACCTATCCCTCGTGAGCAATATAATTGTGTGACCTTGAACGAAGAAGTAGAGGACTTTACTGACCCTAAGGACATATCAATGGAAGATAGTAGAGAAATAACGATGGTTGGAGATAAGGAGAGAAATGATGGTGGCAAGGCTACCACATTCATAGAGAATGAAACTATAGAGATCCCTACAACTTTTCCACTCAAGCTTCCTGATCCAAGCAGGTTCACTATCCCCTGTATTGTGTGGAAGATGAAAATTGAGAGAGCATTATTTGATCTTGGTGCAAGCATTAGTTTAATGCCATACTCTTTGTTTTATAAGCTTCACCTAGGGCCATTACAAACCGCACCCTTTTCACTACAGTTAGCAGATGGTTCTGAAATGCAACCCATAGGTAGATTAGAAGATATGCCAGTCAATATAGGAGACATTTGGGAATTGGAAGACTTCATCATAGTTGATATGCCCAAGAATGATGATGCTCAAATTATCCTAGGACGGCCCATATTGGCTACAGCTGGTTATCATATAGATGTAAGAAAGGGACGGATTATATTTAAAGTACAATGGCGTTATGTTGTGTTCTATCATATGAAGGAGAAAGTCGTTTCTCCTAATTCTTATCTTCTAGATGAATTTCCCCTTCCCTTGAGATTGACATGGAGGATGTCTTTAATTGTAAAGATCCTCTTTACTTTGACTGGATTTCTACTGAGGACCCCAACCAAAGGTATGTTAAGGTGGAGTTTGCTGCTCCCATGCCACCTAGCATGCCTAAGATTGAAGCCTATGCTTCTAATGAATCTATTGTGAGTGATTATTCAAGTTCACTCAAACTGTTCTCTCTTTGTCCCCTATGGAAGGATTTGAAGCAGACTTTACTTTGGGGTTTGAACAAGTTGATAGTAGCCCTTCTGATGGGCTACGTCAGCGGTTTGTCCTATATGCCGACAGTGTGTTGTGGCATAAACTGATGAAGATGAATGACCTTCAACCAGAGCTTTTAAGATGGTACCTTCGATTAAAGAAGTTTGATTTTGTGGTATGTAATAAAGGAACTATTCATACACTCACTGATCCGGACCAAGCCTGGAAATAGGGTCAAACTCTTGACCTTAAAGAGCGCTTCTTGGAAGGCAACCTAAGCCCTTTTTCTTTTCCTTAGCTTTGATTTTCATTATTTTTGTAGTTTTTTAATAAAAAAATGAAAAAATGAGAGACAAAAAAAGAGAGAAATAAGTGTAGAATAAAGAGTAAAAAAAAAAGGGAGAGAAAAAAATACATATATATATACAATAAAATGTTTGGCACCACAACCAAGAAGCTTAGCACTGCAGCCGTGGGGTGCCAAACCCGAAAAACAAAAAACATTATGGTGATAGCAGATACCATGGACGGCCCGTGGTGGGCCCCATAGTCCGTGGTGATCTGCTACGGTCCATGGTCAAGGGTTTTGACCGTGAAGACCCCTCATTTCCCCTAAATTCATCTTCTTCTTCAAGCTTCTCTCTCTTTACCTCCATTTTCTCTCTCTAACACAACCACAGCTAAAACCTTCAATCCTCACTCATTTCTTCTCATTTTTACTCCATTTTCACTCAAAATCCTTACTTTTCATTTAATTCATCTTTTTCTTCATCTCTTTCTTCTTCTTCTTCTTCTTCTTCTTCTTCTTCCCCCAACTCATCTCACCTTCGTTCTTTCACCATAACCATCTCTTTCTCTCTCTAAGTCTTCTCCTTTTTACTTAATTCCTTCATTTCTCTTCCTTAAATTTTCTTATTTAGGTTTTAGTTTTAGTTTTTGGTTCATTTTGCAACAATGGAACCAACCAAAAGACAAAGGAGTGTCAACAAGGTTGGATCATCAAGTTAAGCACCATCCCGACCTCAAAGGACATCCCAAATGTAACATCCCTCTGTCCCCGAGAGATGTCACACCACGAGGATCCCCCAGGGAAGACCCCTAAGGCTGTCGTAACTAAAGACTTTCTTAAAGATTCAGCCTAACTCTAGGTTAGTTAGGGAATTTTTGGAACACAACTATAAGAGTTCCGCCTATAATTGCAACGTTTGTAAAATTTGCGTTGTGAACTTAAGGGGCACTTGTAAGTTTACAACAATCCAAAACAAACTAGAAGTTTCCCCCACGAGCCACACACTCGGGGTTGAGGCTTATGCCTTTACAAATACTTGTTCAAATAATTTACATAGGTTTAAACACTGCCAGAGCCACTACATGCTTGCTTCATACACGTCTTTAACAAAAGAAGAAAGCAGGTAGCTTCACAAAACACAGCTTCACAGGAACACTTCTAGAAACGACTGGTAGTCTTACATCAGGTAGCAGACATGGTCTTTCATTCATCACATGGGGAAAAAGGGGGAAAGGAAATGGAGTGAGCCACCACATACTCAGTGAGTGTTCCTCCACTCCTTAAAACAAAACCATTTACAGACAATACTACTCATACTAACCATGTATCAAGCATTTATGTATTACTAATCATCATATTAGGCTGCGTGTGACACTCGTAGGCTATTCACATGTCAAATGTTCATTCATTTAGGAGAAATGCTTTCATTCAGGAACTTTTTACATGCTAGAAGCCCCCTTTTTTCATTTACTCAATTCATGCATTTTTAATCAGACATGTTTAATGTATTATAAGGATAAGGCCACATGCTACTTGAATCCACATTCAACTATGCTTAGGAATCATTTCATCAAGCATTCCTAGAAAACTTTCTTTCTTTCCTTGAAAACCCTTTTCTTAACCTCTTAAGGTTCACGTTCTTTAAAAGAAATTTCTTTCGTATCGGTTATATAAACTTTTCACATTTCATTTCAAGTGGCCTCTCATGGCCCGTGAAAACTTTCTTTCTTTTTGGAACACTTAAAATGGGAAAAGCCAACTACTTTTTTTAGCTTAGTATGAAAATACTTCTGGCACAAGATCATTACAGGGTCCTGATTGGGCGAGATCTATTTTCAACCCCATAGTGAGACCTAACGCTTACGCTAAGCTCTTACTCCCGCGGCGGGTACATATAACATATCGGATAATTACCCTCTTCAAGGTCTTCTAAGGTTTCCTAGTATAAGGACTTATCCCCTAGGCTGACATCATTCATATCATATTGTCCGAAGCACATTACCTTTGCCAATTTAAAGCATATGGGCCATAACCGCTAATAATTTGGCTGCCTCTCACATCAAAATTCCTTTTTCATACATCACACTCTCTTTTTATTCAAATTCTTTAGGGATTCCCACGTTCAAATGAATTCACTCCTGAAACGAAGTTCGTATAGCTAAAATAGGCCATTGATTACTAATAGTCATGGCTACTGTTGTTTTGAAACGTGACAAACATCCTTTTTCAAAACAACACCTTCACACGCATAATGCATCTTAATAAAATACATGGGGAGGGATTTACATATAACACATTTAAGCACTTCATAATCATTTCAACACAATGAGCCACACAAGGCCTCGCAATCACAATTGCGGCAATCACAACCCAGACTCCCTCCTCACATAGCAACCGACCACAGGACCTCGAATCACTCATAGTTCTACCCAAACCGTCCAACTACCATCTTGGTTTCAATTCACAATCTAGTATTCTAATTATTATGATATACTATAAAGCGACATATAAGCGTACATAACTTACAAATGCTTAACTTACCGAACAAACAAATAACAATAAGTAGTGCGTTGCAGCCA
>NCQV01073487.1:4966-21868 GCA_002740545.1 Lophocereus schottii
GCTTGTTCTAAGAAGGATGGGGCTGTCAAGATGTGTGTGGATAACCATGTTATTAATAACATTACAGGCAAGTAAAGATACCCTATTCTTAGACTTAATTATATGCTAGATGAGTTGCATGGTTACAAGGTGTTTTCTAGAATAATTTGAGGATTGGATACAATCAGATCAGGATGATAGATGTAGACGAGTGGAAAATAACCTCTAAGACAAAGCAAGGGTTTTAGGAATGGCTTGTCATGGTATATGGTTTGCCTAATGGCCTTAGTACTTTCACAAGATTGATGAATGAGGTTTTTAAACCCTTCGATTATCACTTTGTTGTTGTATACTTTGATCATGTTCTAATTTACAGCCAGAATGAGAAAGACCACAAAGGGCATTTGAGACAAGTATTCGCAGTTCTTAGAAGGCGGAAACTCTACGCTAACGCAGAGAAGTGTGAGTTTTTCACTCCACAACTCACTTTCCTTGGCTATGTGATTTTAGCCAAAGGTATCCAGGTCAATCAATGTAAGATTCACATAATCCAGACTTGGCCTTAACTTAAGACAGTCATAGAGGTAAAGAGTTTTCATGGCTTGACCTCCTTTTATAGGAGGTTCATTAGAGATTTTAGCTCTGTCATGACCCCCCTTCCTGAGTGTATGAAAGAAGGGCTTTTGGAGTGGTCCAAGACTACAAAGAAGGCCTTTGAAGATATCAAGCAGAAAAAACATTACCAAGCACCTATCCTAGCCCTTCTAAATTTTTGTTTATTTGAGGTTGAATGTGATGCAACAGGAGTAGGGATAAGAGTTGTCCTAATCAATCTAAGAGGCACATTGCCTACTTCAGTGAGAAACTCATTTGTTCTAGATACAACAACAACACTTATGATAAGGAAATCTATGCTATTATTAGGGCTTTCACTCATTGTGGTCATTACCTCAAGCCTAGACCTTTTGTGTTGCATTCAGACCATTAAGAGTAAAACAGAAATTTAATAAAGGGAGTTCCCAAGGATATCCCCTGCACCATCAAAAAGGGCTATCTATTTAGAATTAACAAGCTTTGCATTCTTAAATGCTCTTTGCAAGAGCTACTGGTCTGAGAGGCTCATACTGGTGCTCTAGCTAGCTAGTTTGGCCTACACAACACTATTGATATTCTCAAAGAGCATTTGTATTGGCCTAAGATAGGAGGAGATCTTCACAAGATCATTTTAGCTTGCTCTATTTGCCACAATGCCAAAATTCAATTGCACTAAGGATTATTCACCCCATCGCATGTGCCCTTAAGGCCTTGGGATAATATAGGTATGGATTTCATTGTGTCTCTGTGTAGGACTTGGAGAGGGAATGATGCGATTATGTTAGTTATCAGTAGATTGTTAAAGATGGCTCAGTTTATTCAATGCCATAAAACTGATGGTGCAAGCTACATTGCTGAGATTTACTACAAAAAGATCATTAGGGTCCATGGTGTTCCTAAAACCATTGTGTCTGACCAAGACTCCAAGTTTTTATCCCACTTCTTAGTGCAGTTATGGTAGTTATTGGGCACTAAACTCTTATTTAATTGGGCTGATCATCCCCAAACTGTTGGCCAAATATAGGGAACCAACTAGACGCCAACTACTTTGCTTATAAGTTGGTTGAGCAAAAGTTTGAAAGATTAGGATTTAAAGCTACCCTGTGCTAAGTTTGCCTAGAATAGAGCTCAGTCTTATGCTACCAAACACTCTCACTTTAAGTGAGTGTATGGCTTGCACCCCCTTACCCCTATTGAGCTACTGCCCCAACTGAGTGACCCAAGGGTTAGCTATGATGCTAAGTTAAGAGTCGAGAGATGAAGAAGTTGTATGAACAAGAAAGCAATCACATTAAGAAGGCAAATTCATGTGGAGCCAGGCGTCCAAGAGCGTTCCCTATTTTGCAAGCAACAACAGAACTGATCAACTCTTTGTTCTCCTGTTCCATTCAAGAACTGAGTGTAGCTTTAGATGGCATGATTCTTGGAGTTTTAGTCTGCCCGTATTGAAAGATTACGTGGAATCACAACCTAAAATATGTTTTAGGGCCAGAATTTTTGGTCAAGATGTCATCCAACATCCTAAGGTATCAAGCCATGAACAGAAATCTAAATTATGACTAGTTCTTTATGGTGATTTAGCTGCATTTGCAGTCGTTGCAATTTGGGATCATTTTTCACTTGTTATGAGTTTCTGGTTACTTCTCTCACCTAAATCTAATTTAAAGATGATTTTTTTCTATTTGGAATGCTTATTAATATCCTAAGGAATCAAACCATGTATTAAAATAAGTTCTATGTCAAGTGTAGGTTAGGGAACGAACTCGATCATTTTCAGCGCTAATACGAGATGAGTCTGCCCAAACAAGCTGCATTGACTTTGTTATTATATTGCTTAATGTTGAGTTTTGGTGACCTTCCTACTTGCTCTGTTGGCTCCTCGGACATTAAGAAACATAATCATAGCTTTCTTTGCAACTTTGGAAGGTAACTTGGCCAATTGGCTTGAAGTATGACAACCACTTACTTTCTGATTAGAGAGCCGCAAAGTAAACAACCTATGGCCTACCTTTTCTCCATCTCCCAAGTGAAATGGCTTAAGTAGAGTTAATTGATGATCTTCGAGCTTCACTTTACCTTAAACAAAATGTAGTAGTTAGACTTGCACTTGTAATTAGCTTATTAGGTAAAGATTCTTTTGCAAGTTCAGTTTAGCTAAGATAGATTAAGGCCCCTAAGGAGCCTACTTGCTTGCTTGGTAGCTTAGGCATGTATCTAAGCTTGCTTGGCTACTTAATGTGACAAGAATCCATGAATGAAAGCTCAGCTTCGTGTTTTTTTACACAAAACTCTCTCAAATCTCATTTTAAACAATCAGACCATTTGCTAAATTTGAGTGGTTTCCTTTAATCTAAACATGTTGGCTTAGCCATTACAGTTTGAAGGCTGGAATCCTTAATCAGCTTGGGTGATGGCATTCCCTTTATCCCATTCACATCCTTTATTTTGGTTCAACTTCATCACTAAACCAAAGGCGAAGCTTGTTTTAGATTGCAAATACATCACACTGCTTGAGTTTCCTAAAGCTCACGCATCGTATTGCCCCTAAATTAGGCTCTGAAAGGTGAATCATCTCAATCTCCAAAATTGGATGGAACTGAATTAAAACTGTAAATTAAAATTCTTTGGTCTGGATGAACCACTCTCATTTCACCTAGCCCAAAATAAATTACATATCCATAAAGTAGACATATTAAGCTTTCATATGCAAACCTTTGGATCTAATATGAAGTTATCTAACACATTAAAAATGAGTTAAGCAAATCCTGCAAAATTTTAGGAGTGTAGACAAAACTGGGCTCAACTTTAATCTATGACTTGAACTTGGTAAATGACCTTGGAAGCAAAATAATAACAAGGTTTGAGCAACTTAAGGTCTCAAATCTCGAGATAAATTAAACAAATAAGCAAGCAAGCTAGTAAAGAAGGATCACCATTCAACTTATCATGTTTGGAGCCTAGATACCATGCATTAGTAACCATCATGCATTACAATCCTGTGAAGCAACCACAGTCTTACCAATAGAATATGATATACTTCCACGGGAATAATATCACACCATAGCTCATCTTAGCAATTCTTACCAATGGAGAACGTAACCAAGTGTCTAGAGTTAACTAGTAACCTTTTGACTTGATTGAGCCAGTTGATGTTGTATGGGTGAGTGTGAGCTGAGGCATGGAGACTAAGTTTCTCCACCATGCTAAGTGAAGCCTCATTGGCACCAACTACCTCTATCAATAATCAAAGAGCATACTTTCCATCGGACAGTACACCGAGAGTGAAAGATGTTCTCTTGTTGTTCTTCTTTGGCTCCTCTAAGAACGCTCAACAGTCTTCTCAATACCAACATTTCTCCTTCATCAGCCTCCTCTATAACCTCCTCTTAATTCTTCTCTTGATCCTCCATTAAGCACACTTCCTTTTCCTCGCCGTTTTCCTCATCCTTTGCGACGTCTCATTCGGCCATGGAAATAATCTTCCTGTTCGGATACTCTAAAGCAATGTGACTAAGGCATTGGCACTTAAAAACACCTTCTAGTGTTTAAAGGGCTGTGGTTAGGTCTGTTTTGAGGAGCTAGGCTCATTTGTGGAGTTTTGTTCTTTTATGGGGTGGAAGGGGGTAAAAGAGGGTAGAAATGAACTCCCCTTGTGAAAAGGTTGGCTCTCCGATGGAGGTTTAGGAAAATCTCCTTTATGGGGGTTGACTCTCTTTTGTTGTTCAACCTTGTGAGCTAGAACACATACCCTATCAAAGGTTGAGTATTACTATAATTCAACTTCATGAGCATGCCTAGGATCAAGTCCTCTTAAGTACCTCCTTCGGCCTCTCGTAGGTCACATTTAGTCAAGATTTTCTCAAATTCTCTAATATACCCCTTAACACTTATGGTACCTTTGGCCAGATGTGTAATTGGGAGTAGCTATCATGAAGGCAAGAAAGGGGCAGAAAATAGGTTTTAAGGTCAGACTTCATTTTCTCCCAAGTTCTGATCTTCTCCTTTCTTTTTCTAACTCTCCTGGCACATAAATTTGTCCAACAAAGAGATGTATACTTTCTAAGCCTAATAGCAATAACCTTTACCATCATATCCTCCGGAATATCCTTGTAGTCAAAGACTCTTTCCATCATGTGTAACCTCTCTTATCCTTTTCTGGGTCTTCTTTGAGGCTCCTCTTCGCTAGAAGAAGCAAAAGCATGGCTATCTTTTTCACTTTCTTCTTCTTGGTTAGAATTGGGTAAGCCAGAAGAATAAGGACTCGCAATGATCGTCCTTTTTCGCTTCACTAATTCACTAAGTTTGCATCTCAAATACTCATTCTGGTTTTTTAATTCTTCATGAGACCTTAAAACTTTTCGTCCGAAGTTATGCTCGTACTCATGACTCAAGTTGGTTCAAAATTGGGTTCCTTGTGTTTGGATTATGGTTGGGCAGTATGGATGTGTTTGGGCTGTGGTTCCCGGTTAAGGACAAACATTGGCTCTGACAATGAGAATGATGTATTCTATCAAGGATTAAGTCACTCTCAAAAGAGAATGTAACCAAGTAACCTAAATGAAGTGGAAAACGAGATAAACAGAGGGGATAAATGGATGCTAACTCTATCGATAGATATAGAAATTCCACTAAGGATGTTGTTGGGGCCCTTAACCTCTCTTTGGATACAAAAACACCATCAAAGAGGAGTTAAGACGCTGGCTAGGTCACCACCTTACTCAGCCACAATAACGACAAGCTAAAAGAGAGTTTCGGGTTCAAAGGAGCAAAGCTCAAATTTTTTTATGCAATCTTCAAATTTGATTACAATCAGCTCAAAAGAAAGCATATATAAATATCTGTACCTTTCCTACAAACTTGGAAAGAAGGTTCCTTATCGATTAAGAAACCTCTAATATAGCCTAGACTAATCAGAATGCAAAGTAAGCTTAGTTCTAACGAATTATGTTCGATGAGTCTAGTTAAAACAAGTTGTTTAGAGGCTAGCCTCAAGTAAAAACATGTTAATTAGATCATAAATGATCCATTTGCACATGAGAGAGCGAAAAATGGCTACTACTCCTGCCCCCTTTTCGGCCATCCAATCAGAATGTTAGCAAACATTTATCTCTTCTCCTAGTGCCCAACTTGTCTTTCGAAGATACAAAACAGCCAATGACATTGGTCCTGCATCCTTAAGGTAGTAAGTAGGTATGTAGGACGGTCTCCAAAGCTTCCTTTAGAAGGCAGAACTATTGCAAAGTTAAAAATGGTCACACACTCAGATTGACGCTAATTTTGAGCAAGCTGCCTGCATGACCTCCACTTGATTTGACCCTGATTTTAGAGCATGGATGGTTTCATTATAATGTTGGTGAACACCTAAAGTGAAGAAGTTAGTCATAAATTAGGCTTGGGGGGGCAACCAATTAGAATCTCAAAACAAGTCCAATTTGAGCCAAAACTGCAATAGTTAACTTGAAGCCACCGAATCACCATAAAGCACTTAACTTAACCTAGATTTCTCTTCATGGATTGATATTTAAGGATGTTCTCTATGATTCAAAGCAAAAACAATAGCTCTAACGCCCATGGAGGTTTAGGAAATATGATGCACAAAGTCAGGCTTGTGCATTGGATCAAAACCAGGGAAAGCTGAACTTTGGCTAAGCAAAGCTTGGATTAATCCTTAGACCTTGGTGCTTGAAGTTAGATTCTGCAGGCCTAAATCTTGCTCCATTGATGGACCTCCATGAAGCAACTCTTTCAAAGAGAACTTAGGAACGCAAAGCTTTTTGTTCTTGAAGAGCTAGTCCAGTTGGGTAGGGGTTGTATGTTAGGATTTATGGTGCAGATCATAGTACTATTGCCCAAGGAGAGGAGGTAATCAAATGAAAAACACTTTAATCTTGTGCTTATTGTCCCCTAACAGTCCAGAACTAGGCACTATTTCGAGTAACATCCTCAGTGATATTCCTAAGCTTCCATATGGGTTGATCCTACTTTCTTAGACTCCCTAAAAAAGTCTAATTTTTAAGAGCAAATTCCATTTTGGTGATCGATCCAAACATTTTTCATAAAAGGCCCAAAACAGTCGCATACTCAGTTTTGGGCTACTTTTTACCTTATTTGAAAGAAGTGGTTGTGTCTTGACCATCAACCTGACTTACGATTGATTTTATTATTTTGAGGGTTTCTAACATCCTATTTCACCTCCTATGCCCTAAAATCATCCCTAAATCAAGTCTAGCTTGAAAGAACAACTTATACAAAATTGGCGTTAACCCAGGTTCTCCAAGTTAAAACAAGTTATGTTGACTTTGTGATGGCTTTTGCTATAACATAAAGACTTGCTCTTCTACCTTCATGCTTCCTTAGCTCCTTAAGTAGACAAGAACACAATCATGAAAGTCCTACCACTTTTGGGAGTAACTTTGCCAAAAAATCAAAGAGCGATCCCTAGCTTCAGCTGCATCGGCTAGCCGCAAAGCAAGATCACATCAGTAGCCATTTTCTCTCCCCACCATTTGCAAATGGGCTTATTTTGGAAAGCTAATCATGTTTAGGGTTAAGTTTTTGTAAATTAAACCTAGGTTAGCTGGACTCATGCATTGTAATAATTTAGCATAGTTTCTATTTCGGAAAATAAATTGTGCCTAAACTTGATTAAGGATTTCCTGTGCATTAAGGAAACTCCTTGGCAGGAAAGGGGTTGAGGTAGGTTGTGTAAAACCCCCTCCCCTGCTATTTTGAAGCCATAGTTGAATGCACTTGCTTCACTCAATTTGTGAGCTCAAGTTCTTCCTTAAATCCTACTTATCGAACACTGATTTGCTTGTTGAACTCAAGTTCTTCCTTAAATCCCACTTATCGAACACTGATTTGCTTGTTGAACTGAGCAGATCCCTTTAATCAAAAATTGGTGGCTTAGCCTCTATGATGCTGGAGACTGGATTCCTTCGTAACTTGGGTGGTGGCTGAGCCTTGAGCCTACGCATGTCCTTGGTTCTTGCTAGATAACATTCTGATTCATCCCCATTGAAATTTTGGGAAATCCTTGTATAAGTTTGATTGAGCTCATGAATCAAAGTGCTTTTGGAACATAACCTGCTGAGTTTTTGTTCCTCTAATTCTTAGCTGATACTTTGCGCAAACACATTTTTTCATAACTGCACGAAGAACGTTACTACCCAAACATGTAGTTAGCCATAAGAACACCTCTATTTCAAAAACCAGATTCCTTAATTTCTATTCTATGTTCGCGAGAGAGGAAAGTAACTCATCTCAGCCTAGAGTTACTAGAGGGCTTACTCTAGGGTAGGCCTTTCAGATAGTGAGAGGGAATTCCATTTATCAACGCCAAAGGGATGTCCATTCCTTATCTACTAAAATCAAAAACATCACCACTAGGTTGGATGAAGTCCGTGTTAGGTTAATAGATGATCCTGGAGGGAGGAGGAGAAGGAACCGTGAATCTCTTAGGGGTGATCCGACCCCTACCCATTCCTCTTCATCGCAAGATGAGCATTCACCTGGAGAAAGAAAGTGGCCAGCGAGAAAGGATGATTTGAGGGACATGAGATTTGACCCTTTAGAATTTGAAGGTATTTTGAATCCAGATCATTACCTTGAATGGATGCAAACCCTAGTGAGATTATGATGCAAACCATAGTGGTACTATCCAAGGGGGAGAATGTAATCACCTTGGAAACACCTTAATCCTATCTTTAATCTCCCTTGGCCATCTGGAATTAACTACTATCATAAGTAGCATCCCTAGTGATGTTCCTAAGTCTTCTTATGTGGTGCCCTACTTTTTCAGAATGCTCAGCAAGTCTTATTTTAAAGAGTAAAGTCCATTTTGGTGATTAGTCAAGGTGTTCAGTTTGAGCTACTCTCTGCCCTGTTTGAAAGAAGTGGTCATTCCTTGGGCTTCTAATATAGAGCAATCCATCTAAGATAGTTTCCAAAATATATAACAACATCATCACTATAATCAAGCAAAGGAAGACCAAGGAAAGCAACCAATAACACAACTGATCCAATCCTCTCCCTTGTTCTAATAGAGAACTGAGCATGGTTTTAGATGGCATGATCCTTTGAGTTCCCAAGACCTCCTATGGGGAAGTCCTACTTTGCCGAATTCCATAAGATGTCTAGCTCCATTGAGGAACTAAAGTCTGGCCTAAGCGACAGGCTTTAGACATTTCGCTACGTGGGTCTAAAATCATGAAGATACACCAAAAAGATTCCAGTATGCCCGAATTAAAAGATTAGGTGGGAAAACCTGATTTAGGGCCATACTTTTTGCCTAGGATGATAGCCAAAATCCTAAGGTATCAATCCACAGAGATAAATCCAAATCATGACAAGTTCTTCTTTGTGATTCAACTGCATTTTGTCGACATTGTAGTTTGACTCATTTCAGACCTAGTTTGCGTTTCTGGTTGGTTCTCTCATCTAAAACTGATTTATAGCTAATTTTTCTATTTGGGTTGCTTTTTAACATTGTAATTAAGCAAGCCATGAATTAAAATCAATTCTAAGTCAAGTATAGGTTGAGTAACTAACTTGGTCATTTCCAATGTTAATATGGGTTTATTAGGCTTAACCAAGCTGCTTTGACTTTACTGAGTTATTCCTTAATGGGGAGGGTTTAGCAACCTTCATGCTTGCTCGCTTGGTTGCTTGGATGACCAAGAACATTACCATGACCACTCTTAAAGCTTTCGCAGTCCACTTGGCTAATTGGTTTGAAGCTTGACGTCTACTTGATCCGGATTCAATGGCCATAAAGTGACAGCCTGCAACCTACCTTTTCTTTCTATCTCCTTTGTGCAAGTGGCTCAATTAGAGTAATTAATCATGTTAAAGCTTGAGTTTACTCCAAACTGAATGTATTAGATTAGCTCACACTTATAATTAGCTTAGGCTAAACTTGTTTTGCATTTTCAGTTCAGCTAAGCTAGATTAAGGTTGCTAAGGAGCTAGCCTACTTGCTTGTGACCTTAGGGATGTGTATATAAGCTTGCTTGGATGCTTATTTAAGGCAGAATCCTTGAATGGAAGCTTAGCTTTGTGTTTCTATACCAATCTCTCTAAGATCTCATCTTGTCAATCTGAATTGATTGCTAAACTTAAGTGCTTTCCTTTAATTTATACTTGGCAGCCTAGCCTTTACAGTTTGGAACAATGTTTCCCTTGTTTACTCAGAGCTCATGCATCAAAGTGGCATCAGAGCTCAACCTCTTGAGTTTTTGCTTACTATTTATTGATTATAATCTTCCCCTACTCTAAACCCATGTTCCCAAAAACTATAAAGCACCCTTCAAAGCCCAAACACACACCCAGCCAGAAAAGAACATCGAACACCACTAATAACCTTGACTAGTTTTTAACCAATGTTCGATAACGAGGAAAGTAACAACCTAACCTAAGGTCCCTATATGACTTAATCTTGAGCAAGCCTATGAGTTGGGCAGGTGAAATGCCACATTTTAACTACAACAAAACCTTCAAACACCATCTACGAAGGTTGCTACCATTTCCACTTGGCTAGTTGGCTTGGAAGGTGACAGCCACTTGCTTTCTAATTGGATAGACGTAAAGTGACAACCAGCTGCTTACCTTTTCTCTCTCTCCCATGTGTAAGTGGTTTATTTAAGATAATTAGTCATGTTTAAGATTGAGTCTACCCTAAATAGAATGTATTATCCAGACTCACGATTGTAATTAGCTTAAACTAAGCATATTTTATGTTTTCTGTTTAGCTAAGCTAGATTAAGGTCTCTAAGAGCCTGGCTACTTGCTTCGTAGTTTAGGGGATCTATACATAACTTGCTTGGCTGGGTATGTTAATAAGAATCCACGAGTGAAAGCTCAGCTTTGTGTTTTTACACAACAGTCTCTCAAAATCTCGCTTTAACAATTAGATTGGTTGCTAACCTAAGTGGTTTCCTTTAATCTAAACACAGTGGGTAAGCCTTTATAGTTTATAGGGTAGAATCCTTAACTAGATTAGGGGGTGGCATTGCCTTTATGTCATTCACTAGTCTGGACTCGTACTTTGTACGGTGCATGCTATAGTAGATAGTTTGAATATAGAAATGTTCATTAGAGACAAAGTTAATATCATAATTTAGAAAAGAAAACTCAAAATTTGTTGAAAAATATAAATAGTTAGCAATTTTATGCACAACCATTGACACTCAAAAATTAAAATAGCCTACGATTGTAAAAGACACGATGTAAAGTATGATAGAGATTATAGTTAGTCAAAATGAAACCAAAAATCATGCTAAATGACACGGTGATATGTTAATTTATAGTGCTTGTAACACCCTGAGTGTGGTTGAAAAGGATCGAGGTGAATACTTATATCACCAGAGGTGCACCTTTCATTTCGGAAAATCCACTCTTAAAAACTCCACAGTTAAGCGTACTTACTGGGGAGCAATCTTAGCATGGGTGGTCTCCTTGGAAGTTTCTCAAGCAGAGTGTGAGCGAGGACCAAGCACATCGCAAAGACTTGTGGTGATTTGCATGGTCAGTCAATAATCCTTAAACCCATTCCTGATAACTGTCCACAGCCTGCGAGGGGTCGAGGCATTACAGATGGTATAAAAGCTGACCCACGTCCATCAGCTGCGCCAATGGATGGAGAGCCCATGCGCAGCCACCTAGCAGGCAAATATATTGGGTGTGAACTACCGGTCAAGAGGACCAACAAGTCGGTCGGTTAATGAGGCACAACGAGGACATTGTACGCTTCATGTGGGGGTGATTGTAACACCCCCAGTGTGTCTTAAAAAGATCGAAGTGACTATTTATATTACCAAAGGTGCACCTTTCTTTTCGGGAAGCTCACTCTAAGAGCTCAACAGTTAAGCGTGCTTGCTAGGGAGCAATCATGGGATGGGTAACCTCCTGGGAAGTTTCCCATGCAGCGTGTGAGTGAGGCTTGGCGTTACAGTGCCAATGATGAAGAATCCACTTTTTTTTCTTATACCTATATTAAAAATTAAGTTCTTAGTAATTATTTGGATTCTATTTAGAAAAAATGTACTACAATTTATCTTTTATTTTAAAAATAATATATATCTTGTTGGATTGATAATTATGTTTGCTAATTATATTTTTTTTCTCTTGATATGCTTATTTTCAAAGTCCAATCAACATTTCCAAACTTCCAAATAAATTTTTTATCATAAATTTCTCGAATTTAAATTACATTATAATGAAAATATTTATGGTGTAAGAGACTACTTTGTTACAAACAATCTAAGAAGAGGCATATCAAATTGTTGAGAATAAAAATCAAAATTGTTTAAAAAAAACTTTAAATCAACAATTGTCGTGTTTTTTATGTACATATTTTAATCAACAACATGAGATAACTTTTTCATGACGTTCTTTTGTTGAGAGTGACTTCTGCAAATTATAGTTTCTACAATAACATGCTTCCTTATAATATCGAATTTTTTTTCATATGGCTTTCCACATTGCATTCACATTCTTTGCCACAAACCTAACCTCTCAGGCTATAATTATTATTCTTATTGGTTTAAAATTTAGAAATTTGTGACCAACAACATTTGAAGATAAAAACATTAACATAACTTCATAAATTAGTGCTTTGGACCATAATTTCTATTATCATGCATTATAAAATTTAGGAATCTGGGTCCAACATTTGAAGTTTATGAACATAAATTTAACTTCGTAAATTAACATTTCTCAAGAGAAAATAATATAATAAAATGACTATCAAATACCAAAGAAGGCCAATGAGATATTGTCTAAAGATAAAGATTAGTAATCTTTGTTTTTTATGAAAAAAAGATTAGTTGTATAATTTTAGAAAATAGAATTGAAAGGCTCAATAACTAAAATTAGTAAAAAAGAATTCTGCCACAAGCACTCCGTGATTTTTTATTTTTATTTTGAAATGAAGTATCCCTTGAATATTGTACAACTGAAAAAAATTGTGGCTTTTTGTGTTGGGATTTTTTTGGCCTTATTTTATTGTCGTGTCACCGGAAACATAGCTGAGTTCCTTGATAGAATTTGGTATACACTTGGGTCCTTAATGGAAAGTAAAACAAAAGTTAAGGTCCAATTATGGTAGTATTTTGCTTAATTAGCATATGCTATTATCAAAACACACACAAGTTCATAAAATTAAAAGTCTTAAAGTTGGTTAAAAAAATTTTCTAATCTTTTCTTTCTTGTACTGTTGTGTGTAATCCATACATAGAACATAATTAATAATATGAAAGCGTAGCTATGGGATCGATGAAGACGTCGTCCTTATTGTATTTTGATCCCTACAAATTACAAAAGTATAAAAAGAAAATTGGGAGTAAGAAAAACATAAATATCCCAGCAAGAAGATGAAAGAGGGGAAGCAAGATGACTATTTGTAAATTGATGTAGATTAATGCAGACATCTTCCTTACTGTATATTGATTCCCAGAAATTGAAAAGGATTAAATCGAAGCATAACGGACAACGAATAAAAAGAAAATAATATGGTTGGAAGCAAAGGTGTTAATTCAAGAAGATCAATATTGCAGACCTCAATCAACGCATGCTTGGACGGTAAATTGCCGGCTTGAACACATAATACCAATGGTAACAATAATATTGCTAAAATAATGCCTATATGATTTTAAGAGGAATAATTTTTTTGGAAAGTTTGCAGTGGAACACAAAAGCTAAAGCGTATACAATATTATCTATAAAATATTGCTAAATTATTTGCTGAACTCTTAGTATAGATTATATTATCATTATTTGAATTTTAAAATTAAAAAAGTTGACATGTTAAATCTTTGCATGGTTTACCCTCCCCAAATGCAAAAGCCGCTAAAATTCCAAAAAATTATTTCCGTTAGTATTGAAATATAATATTGTAATATATAGCTATTAATATTTTGGCCAAGGTAGATCAATCGTGAAAAGCACGGTCCAATATTGGCCAGATTAGATGGAGAAATAAATATAAGAATTGATTATATTTTAAGAATACTATATTTTAGGAATGCAGTGATTCTCGTTCTTATTCTTATATCCTTTAAGTGTTTTCATAATTAGTGTTTATATTTTCCTTGTTAATTATTTTTTTGTTTCTTTCATTGGAATTGATTAATTAATATGAACGGATGTGATTAAGAGCGATGACTAATCTTACGGCCCAAAAGTTCTGATTTTTGACAATGTAGGAAAATCCACATCAGCACAACATTGCTTTTATATAGTAGTATAGATATCCTCTGTTTTGGTCCAAACTCCATTACTAAACCAGAAGCAAGCTTAATCCAAATTGCAAATAGGTCACGTTGCTTGAGTTTGCATAAGCTCACGCATCATATGGCATGATCCTTGGATTTTCCCAAATGCCTTATGGGAAAGCCATACTTTACTGGACTTCCTAAAACATCTAGTTTCACTGAGGAAACTCAATTTTGGCCTGAATATTAGGCATTTTGCTGCATTGCTCGAAAACAGTGAAGATATACCATTGTAATTTCAGTATGGCCGTATTGAAATATTAGGTGGGCTTAAAACCTTATTTAGGGTCAGTATTTTTGTTCAGGATGGTATCCAACATTCTTAGGTATCAAGCCATGAAGACAAATCCAAATCATGAGAAGTTCTTCATGCTGATTCAACTGCGTTTTGCTAACCATTATAGTTTGGCCTCATTTCTAATTCGGTTTCAGTTTTTGGTTGGCTCTCTCACCTGAACATGATCTAGAGTTGATTTTTCTAGTTGGGATGCTTACCAACATCTTGAGGAAGCAAGTCATGCATTAAAATCAATTCTAATTTATGTATAGCCCGGGGAACTAATTTGATCATTTGTAGTGCTAGTTTGGGTTCATTAGGCCGAAACAAGCAGTTTTAGCTTTACCAAGCTATTCCTTTATAGGGAAGGTTTGGTGATGTGCCTACTTCCTCCCTTAGTCATTAGACATTGAAAAACATCATCATAGCCTCTTTTCCAGCTTTAGAAGGCAACTAGTCCAATTGGCTTTAAGTGTGACAACCACATGTTTTCTAATTAGATAGCCACAAAGAAGACAACCCACACGCTACCTCCCCCCCCCCTCTCTCTCTCGTGTGTAAGTGGGTTAGTTAGAGATAATTGATCACGTTAAAGCTTGAGTCTACCTTAAATAGAATCTATTAACTAGACTCACATTTGCTATTAGCCTAGGCTAAGCTTGTTTTGCATTTTCAGTTTAGTTAAGAAGGATTAAGGTTCCCAAGGAGCCTTCCTACTTGCTTGTGACTTAGGGATGTGTATATAAGCTTGCTTGGTTATTTATTATAGTAACAATCTATGAGTGAAAAGCTCATCTTAGTGTATTACAGAAAACTATCATAAAATCTCACTTTAAATAATCAGATTGATCGTTAATTTAAGTGGTTTCTTGTAATCTAAATATGGTGGCTTAGCTATTATAGTTCGGAGAGGGGAATCCTTAATCAGCTTAGATGGTGGGATTGCCTTTATCCAATTCACATCCTTTATTTTGGTTTAACTCCGTTACTGAACCAGAATCAAGCTTAATCAAGATAGTAAATTGATTACATTGGTTGAGTTTACGTAAGCTCATGCATCAAGTAATGATCCAAGAGGAGGAAAGGTCCCAGATCAAAACTTGGTCTAAACCAAAGAGGCTCATTCATAAAAGGTTTCTTCTTTATAATTGTAACCATGATCTGTAACTTAGGGTGTCATCCTTGAATCAGGGAAGAATGAGTGTGGAAGAATACATTCATGAGTTTGAACAATTCCATATTCTTAGTGGTTTAGAAGAGAATGAGCAACAAACTATGGCAAGGTTCCTTAGGGGACTTGACCCTAGTATTTCTCAGAAGGTTAAGCGTCATGCTTACTAGTCCTTTGAGGACATTTGCAAGTTGGCTATCATGGTAGAGAAACAAGCTAGAAACAAGAGGAATTATATTGGATCCTACTCGCGACCGAGTCCTGAAATCGAGTCTTAAGTTGTTCCTAAGGCTGAGGTTGTCTCCAAAGATAGTAAAGGATTAAACAAGAACAAAAGTGTTTACAAACAGTTTCCTAGGGAAAATGATGGAAAGAGATGCTTTAAGTGTCAAGGCTATGGGCACTTACAAGCTTATTGTCCTAAAATGAGGGCCTCGCCAACAAAGACATGGAGAAAAATTCATGAGATCAACCTTGAGTCCCGTAAAGGAGAAGAAGAAAAGGAGGAGGAACCTATTGTATTGCCCCCTGATGTGGGAGAATTCTTGATGCTTAAAAGCATCTGGCATGTTGTGGAGGGATCCAAGGAGGACAAGTCAAAGAGAGCATATCTTTCACTCCTAGTGCACCATTCAAGGGAAGGTTTGTAGTTTAATCATTTATTAGTTGTGCCAGTGTTGCCACGGTCCATTTAGTTGATAAGCTGAAAATATGATGTATAATATGGCAAGATTAAGAAGAAAAAGGAATCAAACAAACTCACTAATTAGGTACTTAAAGTCTAAACTAAAACAGGAGTTGAAAAGAACTACTGGCACGAATAATCTAAGCTTGTACTTGGATATAGTCACACCACCAAGCTATGTTAAGGCCATTAGAAGTATTCTAGTTATAGACACACCACTAGACTAACCACCAAGAGTCACTAGAACACCTTCTATGACGACTAACTATAGGACAGCTATAGAGGATTTTGCAAGGTAAGGAGCTATGCTCAACTTCATTAAAACATCAACAGCATAATACAATGCGAAAATTAGGCTTAAAAGCTAAACCTAACTCCCTCTCTCGATGGCTAACTCAAAATACAAGAGATACAAAAATAATATTATAAGCTTAAGCAAAAAAAAAAAAAACAACAGCTAAGTTAGATCTTTGACACCTATCTAGGGTGCTAATCTCCATTACTAAGGTGTCATACTAATGTAGCATCAAAGTACTTCTAATGATGCATATGAGATGCAAGTTGCATCTGCTAATAAGTTGATTATCCCCAAGTTGTCAGAAAGTACAGAAACTAGTAATCTATGGGTTCAAAGGGAATTTCTTTTGACTTTGGGGTGGCTAAAAGCTTGTGCTAGTTGATCTGATTTTGGTAGCTTTAGGACCATTTTTCATAATATTTTAGACATCTAATCAAGCCCTTAAATGAGTTAAAAGCTAGTTGTAGAGGTGAGTCAAAGTTGAGTCTCAACATACTGCTAGGCTAGATAGTAAACTATCCTAATGCTGCCAGACTAAAATGCTTTATTTGCGGTGTTGGCTTCTCAAAAGATGTTAGAGCAACTTGTATCATTTATTAGCTAATTTATGAGCTAGCAAATGAGCTA
>NCQV01073487.1:21875-32356 GCA_002740545.1 Lophocereus schottii
CCTAAAAAAGAACAAGACCCAGCTCATAGGATCAGGTAGTAGAAGTGGGACTTAAATGGCACATTCTAAATGACAATGGGAGTAGGACCTTGACTTAGACCTCCTGAACCAATGCTTGAACCTTCTGGCTTGAATTGGTGGGGTGAACATGATCTCTTGTGGGTTGATCTCTATCAAAATATCTACTATTCCACACCATAAGCTGTACTCACTTCAATGGGTTAAAATGGGTAATGAAGTTCATGTGACTAAACAAGTTTTAGCTACCTACACCATTGGTAATTTGAAAGATGAAGTGTTTTGTGACGTGTTCCTATGGATGCTTTTCATGTATTACTTGGTAGACCATGGCAGTGTGATAAGGGATCAATTCATCACGGGAAGTTAAATGCCTACTTCTTTAAGGTTAAGCGTCGTAGTTACACTGTAGCCTCTTTACCTCCTAGTAAAATGTGAAGCATCATATCTAATCAAGGGAAGGGAAACAGATATAGAGCAAGGCATCCAAAAGAGTTCCGTAAATCCAAAACAACATGATGGTTCTAATCAAGACAAGGAAGATCAAGGAAAGCAAGCAAAGACGCAAATGATCCAATCCTTGTCATCATATTCCAATCCGGAATTGAGCATGCTTTTGGATGGCATGATGCTTGGTGTTTCCAGGACCTACTATGTGCAAGTCCTGCTTTGCTGGACTCCATAGGTGTTTTGTTATATTAAGGGAACAGAATTTTAGTCCAAATCTTAGGCATCTTACTACATTGGCGGCCCAAAATAGTGAAGGCATACTAGAAGATTCTAGTCTGCCCGTACCAAATGATTAGGTGGGATCACCACGTAAGATAGAATTTAGGGCCACAAGTTTCACTGAGGATGATATCCAACATCCTAAGGTATCAATCCATGGAGAGAAATCTAAATCATGGCAAGTTCTTCCGGGTGACTCAGTTATATTTCACCAACTGTTGCAGTTTGGGACCTAGTTTGAGTGTCTAGTTGGTTCCTTCGTCTAAACCTAATTTGGAGCTGATTTTTCTATTTGGGATGCCTATTAACATCTTAAGGAACTAATCTAAACCTAATCTAAACCTAATTAGTTCTAGGTCATGTATAGGTTGGGGAACCAACCTAATAATCTCAAGCACTAATCTGGGTTTATTAGGCATGAACAAGTTGTTTTGACTTTGCTGAGTTATTCCTTAATTGGAAGGGTTTGGTGACCTACTTGCTTGCTTGCTTGGTTTCTTGGGCAATGGGGAGCATCATCGTGACCACTCTTGTAGCTTTGGAAGTCCGCTGCCTAATTAGCTTGAAGTTTCAAATCCACTTGCTCATGGATTGGATCACTGTAAAGTGATGGCTTGTAGCTTACCTTTTGTTTCTCTCCCTTGTGCAAGGGCCTCGATTATAGTAGTTAATCATGTTCAAGCTTTGAGTTTAATCCAAACAGAATGTATAAGATTTACTCACACATGTAATTAGTTTAGGCTAGACTTATTTTACGTTTACAGTTTAGCCTACTTGCTTGTAAGCTGAGGAGCATGCATACACTAGAAGGAAATAAATTTTTTATAGCAACTTATCTGTAGCAAATTTAAATTTGCCGCCATAAAAAAAGTAGTAAAATAATTGTAGCGTATACAATATTGCCACGAAACGTTGAGTATATTGTGGCAATAAGGCAAAATTACCGCAAAATGCATTAACCTTTTTTTGCAAAAGGCAAATCAGATTTGGAGGAAATTTTCATTCATTGCAAAGAATTCCCCCCCGTCCGCGTTGCTATATTTTTATTATGAAAAACATTTCCCTCCCTATCAAATAAAACATTTTTTGACATGAAAAAAAAGGAAAAGAAAGAGATTGAAGAGCGTTTGCGATCCTACTAGCTGTTACCTTCCTTTTTGCTTGTCGTTCATAAAAAATTCATCTATATGATTCCTCCATTCATCCTTACTAAATTGCAATTTTTTTCCTATGAATTCATCTTTCAGCGCTTCATCGTGCCTCCCTGAATTTCAAGGAGGAAATGAGGAACTTCCATGATTTGGTGCACCGGGTTTCTGTAATCTCTTACATTATTTTCTAATCCTTATCAAAATTCCCAATTGTATTAAGCTAAATTAGTAATTCATATTCAACTCCATATAGGCCCTTTCAATTGGGCGGCTGTGAAATTCATCTATGTAATTCATCCATTCCTCCTTCCGAAATTGTAATTTGTTTTGTACGCATTCGTCTCTCAGCTCTTCATCATGCCTGCCTAAATTGTGAGCAAGAACTGAAGAACTTCCATGATGTGATTCGCTGGGTATGTGCAATCTCTGACCTTATTTTCCAATCCTTATCAAATTCCTAATTGCAATAAGCTAAATCAGTAATTCTCATTGTAATTCAATTGTCTAACTAAGGCATAAGGTCTCGCTCAATGAGGTTGAAGTGACAGGGTTTTCATCCAGAACTGTTATATTGAAGGTAAGAAAACCACGGCTTCATTGCCTTTCTATTTTAGTGCTAAATGAGTGCCTTAAAATCAATATCAGTTGTTGGTGCTTTGGATGATTCAATCGCTTAGGTAATTCTGCTAGTAATAGTTGATCACCTAGCTTGGGATTTGGTAAAATATGAACTCGTAATTTTTGGGATTATCTTATGAGCAATTTTGTAATGGAGGTTCTATCTCAATGTTTGCTTTTGTGTCCCTCATAATACTGTTCTGTCAATGGAAGTTCTTGAGCAAATTTTAATTCCCCTGTGTTTCAGATACAGTTTTGTTGTTGTTCTTTCATAGTTGAAATTAAATGAATGGTAGTTTCCAATAATGACATAGATTTCTGAACTTCAATCCCTATCCAAATTTTAGGCCTCTTTGAATAATACCATAACAGAACACATCTTAATGCCTTACAACAAGAAAGGATAATATTTTTGCGCATATATAGTAATAACAAATAAATACGGTAACCTAATATTTTGCTAGAATATCAAAAAGTGTGTTTTGTCTGAAGGAATGCAAACCTGTGATACATAAAAATGGAGATAGGCTGGCATACTTGTCTGAAATTCTGCCTACATATTACAAGTAGTCAACTAGGTAGGATAAGATAGAAGTGAAATTCAGAAATATATATAGTCACATATATAACAACAAAGATCTCAAACCAAGAAAAAAATATACATAAAGACATACAACTGAAAGATAAAAGGTAGCCCTATTGCATAAAGAAATCATGAACCTATAACAGGACCATTAAATGTTGTTTATGTCAACTATCAAAAGTGTGTCAAGCATAGTTTCATTGTTGCTCTTTCCGTTTGTGCCAATAGATCAAAAATGCATGAAACTGTGCCTCATTATTGTCTCTAGGAATAAACTATTACATGATTCATACTTTTCATCTCCTCCTAACAGCTTATGATGTAAACTTGGTACTTTGAAATGAGTATGGGCACTTGGTAATTCATTGTGGGTCCGAATAAGCAAAATATTAGAACTACAAACATGGGAAGTGTTAAAATATTGATAGTTATGTAGTTCTGTTTTGAGGCTTATTTGTCCTCATAGTCCAATTTGGCCATACTTTTTTTTTGGTTTGCCAATATGTAATTTATTCCTTTTTTTTGGGGGCTTTGGACGTGGCGTATGCTTCTTTTTTTATTTAGTTTTGCATAGCTTGTGATTATGTACAATGTGCTTTTCTATACATGTTTGGTGGACGAAACTAATAGAATGAATCCTATTCTTCGAAGGGATGGTAGCTCTGAAGATTGGAATAACATTTTCTAAGTGATTAATTTAAATTTTTAATGAATTACTTTCCTTTTATGTAGATGAGTAATCAATTTATGTCTTAAGGTACAAGAACAATAACGATCGAGGTTGGATGAATTAGAAGACTTATGAATATAGGGAAAAGGTAGAATAAATCAAAGGGGTTAATGAATTTCATGACTTTGCATTTGCTAATGTGGCTAAAGATGGGAAAACTAGATTTCCTTGTGTCAACAGCGACAATTATAATTATCAAAATAGAAAATTAGTTTTGCTTCATGTGATGAATGATGGAATCCTGAGATACTACAATCCATGGGAATTTTATGGGGAAAAATACACTGTTAAAGAGCATAATCATGAAAGTGATGGGGATAACAGTGATCAAGTGGGGTCTATTGATCTAACACCCCAGTGATCAAGTGGGGTCTATTGATCTAACAGAGCTAGTAGTCGAGGATGATGTTAGATGAGACATTAACCATGGTACATGATGAGACAAATACTAGAGCTTTTTAATATAATGAGTGAATTTAAAATGTTAAGTGGTCTTAGTAGTAGTAAGTCACTCGAAGTGCTGGTGAAATTTGATAGGTTAGTTAGAGATGCAGAGAAAGGGCTATTTTCGGGTTGTGAGAAAGTTCCCAAATTGGAGTTTATGGTGCATCTTCAAGTTCCCAAATTGGAGTTTATGGTGCATCTTCTTCATATAAAGTTCCTTTTGTGGTTGGAGTGACAAATTACTCATAATGATACTTGAGCTTTTGAAAAAGGCATTTAATTTGATGTTACTTTTCCAAAGATTGCTTATGAAGCCAAAAAATACACTCGGGAGTTGGGATTGAGTTATGTGAAGGTGTAAGAATGATTGCATACTTAATTGGAATGAGCATGAAAATGAAGAAAATGTCCTAGATGTGCTCCTCCTACATCGAAGGATAATAGGGAGGGTGTGATGATAGTGATGATCAAAGTGAGAAGGGAAAGGGGAGGAAATGTTCCCTATAAGGTGTTATATTATTTTCCTCTTATACCAAGGTTATAGAGATTATTTATATATGCCAAAATAGTATCTCACATGTGATGGCACAAGGATAAACGTCCAGATGATAAGATTTTAAGGCATCCAGCAAATGTAAAGGCTTAGAAGTCATTTGATGAATCTTTTCCAAATTTTGCTGTAGATGCTCATAATGTGAGACTGGATTTATGTAGTCATGGCTTTACCGCATATGCAAGCATAAACTGAACTTATAGCATTTGGCATGTGTTTGTGGTCCCCTATGACTTGCCACCTTGGCTGTTAATGAAAAAGCCATACATAATGTTTAATATGCATGATCCTTCCTAGGAAAACTGCTCCTGGGACTGATATTGATGTGTACTTACAACCATTAATTGATAAGTTGAAATTGTTCTGGGATGTTGGTGTAAACACTTATGATGCTTTCAAAGCTGAATATTTTACGTTGCATGTTGCTTTGTTATGGGCAATCAACCATTTTCCTGCATAGAGTAATCTCTTTGGGTGGAGTATTAAAGGATGTCTAGCTTGTCCTGTTTATAATAAGGATACATGGTGAAGATACTTTCCTCATTGGAACGAACAATGTGACATGGGTCGCCACAGGTTTTTAGAGCTTGGTCATCGATGGAAGCATGACAAGAAATCTTTTGATAGCATATTGGAAATGGATCCTACTCCTATGTATCAATCTAGAGGGGAAATCGTTGATTAAATTGGCAGGTTTGAAAAATATAAGGTTTGGCAAGGTTGATGCTAAGTTGAAGAGAACAAAACCAAAGTTGGTCTATAATTAGGAAAACAAAAATATTGGTCTATAATTAGGAAAACAAAAGTATCTTCTCTGAATTACAATACTGCAGCAAAAATCTGGTGTGCCATAATTTAAATGTTGTACATATTGAGAATAATATTTGTGAAAACATATTAGGTACAGTTATGAACATACCAGGGAAAAGAAAGGATAACTTGAAATTTGGCTTGGATTTGGTTAAAATGCGAATTAAAAAGAGCTTGCACCCTAAAAAGGTTGGTGACAAATATGAAATTCCCAAAGCATCATTTGAGTTAGGTTTAAATGAAAGAAAGGATGTTTGTAGATTTTTAGTTGACTTAAAAGTGTCGGATGGATACTCATCGAACATAGGTCGAAGTCTAAATGTTAATGAGGAGAACATAACAAGGACATTAAAGAGTCATGATTGTCATGTTTTTCTGCAAAATTAACTAGCACTAGGCTTTCATCGGAAATTAGACAAAAATGTGTACGATGCTCTGATGGAATAATGTTTATTCCTCAAAAGAGTTATGCTCAAATATATTGAAGGTAGATGTGTTGCAGAGATTGGAGAAGAGTATCGCCATTACCTTTTGCGAAATTAGAGCGTGTCTTTACTCCCTCTTTTTTTTGTCATTGTGGTACACTTGACTATCCATTTAACTACTGAAGCTAAACTTGTTGGACCTATTCAATATCATTGGATATGCCCATTTAAAAGGTAAAGATATTTTTATTTCTTTTGATTTGTTGAAAGAAATTGTTGTTTGGGATTATATAGCATATGCTTGAGAAATCTTGGCTTGTGGTTAGGCTCATGCATACTTTAAAAGAAATTCTGCATAATAAAGCTCATCCTAAAAGGTCAATGCAGAAGCATACATTACCGATGAGTGTTTAACATTTTCTTCAAGGTACTTGCACAGAACAGAGAATAGGTTTAATCGTCTTGAAAGGAATGAAGACGTAAGAGATAGCCAACATCAAGGACTATCGGTTTTCATGAAGACGGAAAAGCCATTAGGTCAAGCAAATATCAAAGTCCTTTCCTATGCTAATTAGAATTATGCTCACCTTTATGTGCTACGCAATTGTGAGGAAGTGCAGCCTTTTAGTTAAGTAAGAAATGTATCATATGAATAGATATTCTGACTTTTTTCTTGACATTTGTTTTAAAAATATTAATTGTGTTTCTACTTTTTAGGGAATGTCAAAGCATTGATTCATCCTATGTATGCAATTTTAACTAGTGCTTCGAAAGGCAAGTAAGCTAATATGATAACTGTACATGTAACTTACATAACGCATTAGCCTGGGTGTTAACCTTTTGTTTTGTTTTGGTTAGATTACCCAATTGTGAAACAGAGTGATAAAAGACCAAAATACGAGGTATTGGTTTTGGCATAATGCCCTATGAAGAGAGTACTTAGTTATAAAGCATATCTTATAAATGGATATAGATTTTATACAAAAGCACCAGCGAAAAATCTTAGCACCCAAAATTGTAGTGTTGTGGTCAAAGGTGACGTGCACAGTGGAGAAAAGGACTACTTCGATATCTTACAAGGGATTGTTGAATTGGACTATGATAATAAGCATGAAGTTGTTACATTCAGGTGTAACTGGTTTGATGTATACACTAACAACATAGGAATCAAAAGAGAAGAATATGTCATTGCTTCAATAAATGTGAAATGTTTTTTGAAAACGAATGAGCCGTTGTAGCTTCTCAAGTTGAGCAAGTATACTCTTGGAGACATCACATGCGTCAAAATTGGGGAGCGGTTATGAAAATCCTCGTAATTTCTATGACATTCCTTCTAAAGATGAAGACGAAGAACCTAAATTAATTGTGGACGATGCTTATGCAGTTGGACAAGAATATATCCTACTAGCAAATGATGGTGCAACTTCTTTGGCTGGGATGATGAAACCCAAATGTTGTAGAAGCTACTATTGTGGCACAAGAGCTGCAGCGACATAACAATAAGGGCAAAATGATAATTGTTGATGATGGAAGTGAATCTAAGTCAACTAATGAAGATGACATGCTATTATTTGATGATAAATCCAATAATGAGTTCAATTAAACTTGTTAGGCGCTGACACTAATATAATTAGTGAACCTTTCTTTTGTAGCCGCACATTTGTTAAGAAAGACATGTGAATTAACTATTCGTATATTTGTTTTGGTTACTATTGTTACTATATTCTAAATATGATACTTATTTTCTTTCAGATTTTGGTAACACTAGTATTATTTTTACCGTTGGTATGGCCTAATTGTTGTTTAAGAATGCAGTTATATTGCATCTTAGATATACGCAATGGTATACCTGCAAGCATTTCTTATCTATCCATTGAATTGTTAGATATTTATCATTGCTTTGCTAAGGTTAAGTGCAGTTTTATTATAGTTTTATTTTCTAGTTCTTAATTTTTCTTACTCTTTTCGATTGTATTGTGATTATATCCCGTTCTTATCCCCTGTTTTGGTTCCATTTCGTTGTTAGATGAAAACCAAGTCAGAACTAGATTCCAAATAGATTAGATTGCTCGAGTCTGTTCAGGGTTATGCATTAAAGTGGTATTAGAGCTCAACCTAGTGAATTTTGCTTACTGTTTTATTGATTTCCAATCTTCCCCTATTTTGACACCACATTAACAACAATCACAAAGCACCCTACATAGCCCAAACACACATCTACCCACAAAAGAACCATGAACACCGCAAACAGCCTTTGCTAGTTTCAAATCTATATCCAGTGAGGCGAAACATCGCACCCCCTAAACTAAGGTCCATAAAGGACTTAGTCTTGAGCAAGCCCATGAGTTGGATAGGGTGAATGCCATGCACCAACTACAACAAAACTTTCAAACACTATCCACGAAACTTGCCACCATTTCTGCCAAGCTAAAGGAACTTGTAGCTAGCTTAAGGATTGGCCCTGGAGGGTGGGCGATAAGGCATTGTGGCTCTGATGTACCCTTCCTTACTCTTTCAAAGGAATAAAAACTTAGGTGAAAACAAACTCACAAGAACAGAACTGGCAGAGTTGGGAAATCAAGTAATATGTGAGTGATAAAGAAACACCACACTTGAAGCTCACTTGCCCAGTCACTTTAGGGCTTCTTTGATGCATAAACGCCACTAAGATGAACTAAAATGACCGATATTGTATCACCACTTGAGTTACTAACTCAAGATACAACCGCTAGGAATTTAATAGTAAATTGAGTAAAACTAAAGTTCTAATTTCAATATATGATAATGTGAATACCACAACGAAGGAGAGTGGTTTTATAAGACTTCTCTCTTACATATCAATGACTGAAATACAAAACAAGAGGACCATATGCTAATCACATCAGCGTAGGGGATTATAAGTAGCTTAGGGAAATTACATACAGATGTGAAAACAAACCAAGGAGTTTTTGACATCTATTTTACCGATTCCAATAATCAAGATAGGCGTCACTTAGGTTATCATATACGGCTATGTTTAGGCTCTCAAGAAGACCCTTAAATATGCCAACATGCAACTTGTAGCATGATTAGATCCCCTAATGATCATTAGGGCTGCGAGCACAACAGCCTGGATATTTGAGTGTTTTTAACACTCCTCAGCTTGATCAAAGCAAGCCTTGAGGGAGCTGATTACCGTCTTTTAATAGCTCCTATGATAAATATTTTAGATCACTTTCGAGGCCTAAAAGCATGTGCCAGATCCGTCCTTAGAAGCATCCAAATTTCCTTCTAAAATTGGACTGTGCTAGATTGAAGCCTAGAGTGCACTACTTGCAATTTGGACTTGGAAGCTGGACCCCATGCGCTCAAAAAATGTTGAAACATGTGTTATTACATTATAAGAAATGTTGTATCTACCTATACTTAAATTTACCTCCTTCTACACTTATATCCGGTGCAGGGCATATTCAACACTCTTTAGGTAAGCGTGTATAGGATATCAGTGGAGAAAAATTCACCACGCTTATGAAGCGCGGCAGATAGTGCAGTACCCATGCTTATATCTATGGAAGATTGCGCCATCTACTACGCTTATAGGTGTATATAGATTCCCCTCGTTTGTGTCCGTGGTTAGAGTAACCTTTGAGAGAAAAATCATTTTCATCATTCCCTCACTTATAAGTGTGATGTTATTCATTTGATAACTAGCTTTCAAATGCTTTAAGGAGAAAACTAATTTTCATGCGAGAATTGTTATATAAAAGAAATAAAAGGTCATTGTATTAAAAAATGCAAATACTTTATATTCACTAACATATTATAATCACACACACACATACACAGAGAGATATATATATATAGAGAGAGAGAGAGAGAGAGAGAGAGAGAGAGAGAGAGAGGAGGAGAGAGATAGAGAGAGAGAGAGACAATATATATTTGATCATAATGTAAATAATACCAAAAGTACGACAACTTTATAACCATGAACAAATTGTCAACAATTAAGTTAAAAAATAACTAGTATTCAATCACATAATGAAAAGTATGAAATTGAACTCAACATGCCTATAAAGTATGCACCCATTGCCTAAAAGTTGAGATTGTTTGAAATACGCACATATAAGATTGAAGCTAAACAGAACAAATAAGATGGTCTAGAACTCCGTAGTTTCAAGTGAACACTTCACGAAACTAAACTTTATATTCGATTTTGTGGCATGCTGCCCTTTAATTCTTTCAATCTGAAATCGCCAAACCCGTACATCAAGTTTATGTATAACAAATAACGCCACTCATATAAAAAAGCTTCTAAAAATATTACAAGATGTAATATCTATTAACCTTCCTAACTATGTACTCCACCTCTTCAAACATTATATAAGATCCTCACCCTTAGGTTTGTCTTTTTAGTAAATTCCCTGATTTTGAAAACAATTTG